>MDUD01006615.1:0-16304 GCA_002216565.1 Crithidia mellificae | reverse complement strand
TTATGCACGAACAAGACTAGTTAGAAAGAACACAATCAAATGAACGCGATGGAAAATAAACGTGATAGAAAGTGCTATAAATTCTGCACCTCCACAGCCTCGATGGCACACTGCTTCATTGAACGTGCTGCGATCCATTTTTTCTTTCTGCTTAGCCTTCAACTCTTTTTCTTATTTCACCTCCTCTCCCCTTCTAACTTCATGTTTTCATTTTCTTGGCATAAAAACTGATGACTTAGTAACGCGAACCCTATTCAACGCGAAAGCAGCTACTTTTTGCCGTCACACAATCAGAACGGCGCATCTACATTTTCTTTTTCTTTTATCCTCATTATCTTTAGCTCTCGCGATCTCGTCACAAAAGAGACCGAGTACCAACACAGACTTTATTCCTTTTTTTTAACTTCTTTCAGTTTTCCAGTGCTGTACATAACCTATTTTTTCTTGAGGTTTAGCTGAGTAAGAGTTGGCAATTAGAACAAATTCTCCTTTACTTCAAACTGCAAGTCTTTAACCACAGCCTTGTTCTTTTTTGTTCTTTTCCATTGCCAACTTCTAGCTTTTCTCTCTCTATGCTGTTCTCCTTTTGGCATACCCTGCTCTTTTTCTTCGTCGTACTACTCCTTTATTCTCTTTTGATTTCAACCCTTTCTTTTTTGTAAGTGTTCCATCTGAACAAGTGCAACGCCTGAGTGTTGACAACGTGCTTAGAAACCTTTTTGTTCTCTTTTCTTCCTCGCCAATCTGTCTCAAACTTAGAATCTAGCAAGATCTTATCTTTTCTTCAATTTCTAGTTTTCGCAAGCGAAAATCACCTCGAGAGACTTGTACGTTTGTCTTGTCTCTCGCACTTGAGCAGATTCTGTTTTCATCATTTTTATACATTTTTGTGTCTTTTTATTTTGTTTTCTCCTTTTTTTCTCTCTCAAGCGAGCTTTCACCCACGCACCATATTGCGCCACTTTTCAATTACTTGAAAATTTATCTCCAGCGTGAAAGAAAAACCATTTTAGGGTAAAGGCATTTTGACTGCCTTTTCTTTCGATCCGTTTTAACTCGGTTTTGTTTTTTCCATCGGTTTTCTTGGTTCCTTGCTTTGCGTTCACTGTTTCTTTGTTTAAACGGGGAAGCAGCGCACAGAGGAAGAGAGCGCGACTGAAGAATAAAAGAAAAGAAAAAAAGCATTAGCGTAGACCTCTGACCTTTTTTCTATTTGTTGGCTGCGATCTTTTTTATTAAAGCAAACAACAAGGTAAAGAATTATTGGGTCGAACCGTTAAACGGTTTAGACTTTTGTTCATCACGCCCTGCTATCCATTTGTCCTCGTTCTGCTTGCGCAGACAGCGATACCACACTCAAAACCTATCGGTTTGAATTACTAAATGTAAAACATACACAAGCAAATTCCAAACCAAACCCCTTTTTTCCCATTAGAGGTAATCATGTCGTTAGTAACATCTGACGATGCCGGCAGTTCACCGCAGAGCCCGGCGACGACGCCAACCACGCTGACACCCGACCTTCCTGGTGCACCTACCACTGCCACCCCACCCCCACCTAATTTGACAGAAAGCGCAACCGCAAGTCACGGTGACAACGCGAATACGACAACTTCACAGCCCTCTGCGTCTCCGCCGCTTCCCACGACGGAAGAAGCAGATAACACAGAAGCAAGAACAACAGCAACATCAACAGCAGCATTAGACGCAGCAGGAGCAGCGGGCACACGAAGAGCCTCTGGTCCTCACGTTGTGGTCCTCGGCACCGCCAGTCGAGGCGCCCGCCGACTCCGCGATCCGCCCTCCCCTCGTCGCTCCGCTTCTTCGCCGCCGTCGCATCCACCGCCGCAAATCTTATCCACCGCACGGTGCGAGTTGACACCGAGCACAACAACAGCAACAGCAACGTCAACCGCCGCCGTGGCGCACCACGACGGTGATCGCCGCCCGCGTGCTGGCAGCAGCTCGAAGAGGCGCACTGGCGCAGGTTCAAAGGGAGGTCAAGATCGGAGTTGTGGGGAAGAGAGGACGAGGTCGGCGACGCAGGGTGGGGGTGGGCTGAGCGGACGAGGCTGCAGCAGCAACACTAACACTCACAATAGTAACTCCGCCACCCTCACTTATCAAAACACAGGGCTTAAGCCCACAACACTCGGCAGCGGCAGAGGCGCTTCCACCGCAACGGGGAGTGCGTCGGAAAAGAAGAAGGAGGCAGGGAAGAAGAAGTCGAAAGTCGTCACGCGGACTATGGGGAGCTTGCGACCGAAGGAGAAGGAGAACAATGCGACGGCGCATCCCACACGTGGCAGCACCGGCGGCGGCATTAGCGGACGGGCAAGCCAGAAGTCGAACAACAGCGGTCGTCAGCGCGACAACAACAACAACAACAAGAACGACCAGCACCCACACCACGACGCGGATGCGAACAGCAGCCCGGCACACGCATCGCTGCATGGCGGCATCGTCAGGTCCCCACTCTCCTCTCCCCCTTCCACGCCACCTGCGCCGCCGGGTATCCTAAGCAACAGCAGCGGTCGTCACTCCACCAGCAGCACCGGGTCGCTCGCGACATCCGCCCGCGCCACCGCCCCGCCGTCCGCGCGCACCTCCGCTGTGGTCGAAGCCTTTCTGCTCGGTGTCCAGAACTGCCTGAGCCGGCAAGAGCTGCTCTTCCAGCGACTGAACGCGCGACTAGCTCGCGTGGACGCGGGCAAGAGCGCAGAGACGCTTTTCTACGTAACGTCGCCGACGGTGAACGCGAAGGCCACGGCGCAACAGTCACCGCCGTCGCAGCAGCAGGGAAGGCTGCGGAGTCCCTCGCCCACCAACGCGGCCAGCAGCGACAATGAGCCTGACATGGGTGCGATGCGCTACTCCGTCGGAACACCCACGGAGTCTCCGCTCGGGCCCGCCGGCCCACACGGCGCTGATGGCCGACGACACACCGGTGGCGGTGGCGGTGCGGCAGCCGGGTCGTCCTCGGCGTCCCTCTTCACCTCGCAGCGACCCCTCAGCACCGGCAGCCACGCCGCCTCTCCTGAGCTGGAGCTGATGCCGTCCTTTGACGCACAGACGCTGACCTCCCCCCACACCCCGTCCTGCTCCGTCGTCGTCG
Source organism: Crithidia mellificae (assembly GCA_002216565.1). Classification (NCBI taxonomy): domain Eukaryota; phylum Euglenozoa; class Kinetoplastea; order Trypanosomatida; family Trypanosomatidae; genus Crithidia; species Crithidia mellificae. Next base: position 13,189 of record MDUD01006615.1, on the reverse strand, counting down.
TGCACCCATCGCTGGAGCGGGCGCTCACGGTGCTGCCTCCGCACGACCTCGAACACTACCACCCGCCCGCGAGCTTCCTGCAGTCGACGGAGCAGGCATCGCCGCTCTCCCCACTTGACGCGCGGACGGCCATGACAACAACGACAGCAGCGACCACCGCGACCACAGCGTCCTCGCTCACCTCACCAAACTACCTCCGTCTTGACAACATCGAGGTCACCACGTCCACCTCCGCCACCCCGTCCACGCTGTCGGAGCAGGTGGGCGTGCTATCGCCCTCTGCCTCCGCAACCCCGCCATCGCCGGCGCAGCTGCGGTCCACCGTCCGTCAAGCACAAATGTCGCACCTCCAACAACCGCAACAGCAGCAAATGCTGATGAGCACTTCTGATGTGTCCACGCCCACCGCGACGGAGGTTGCCGCCGCGTCCTTTTCCTCCCCTCCCTCCGCCACGCCGCACCTCTCGCTTACCTCACCATCGTACACCCCACCTGCGTCTTTTGCCCTCGAGGGCAGAAGCAGGTTCCCCGTCAGCGGGGCGGTGCACGCAAAGAGGACGAACAAAACACCGTACACGACACACAAGAGTGAGCGAGGAGCTGCCTCAAGCGGTGCTGGTGGGACAGTGCCGGATCCGCCAGGCCGTCGCTCCTCTGCGGTGCAGGTGGGCGGTGGCAGTGTCAGCACGACCACCAGCAGCAGCAGCAACGTGCTGCGCAGCGGGTACGCGTTGATGGAGGACTTTCAACGGACCCCACCGACGATGGCCGCCCCTGCAGCTGGCGGCAATGGAACAAATTTCACCGTCAACGGCGCTGGCATGAGCTCAACGAGTGCCCTCAGCGCTTGTGGCCGCTACTACTACACCACCGCCTCGTACGCGGACGGCGCGACGCCGCCGTCGTCGACCTCCAACCCACCTGCCCTGCCGATCCTCCCAAACCTCCGCCGGAGTCAGAGCGGCGGCGTGCTCGTGTCTACAGATGCGCCAAACGCCTGGTCCGTCTCCCCGCCCGTCAACGCAGCGGGCAACACGAGTCTGCGGCTGACCACCGTCTCGAATGCGATGAGTCTGTTGACCAGCATCGACAGCGTCACGCTCTCGCCGCTCTCCAGGCCGATGTCGACCTGGGGCGGTAGTCCGATGACGCACAGCATGCACAGCAGCGGCAGCCCAGCCCAGCAACAACAACAGCAACAACAACAACACGGGCGAAGTGTCCCACAGCCGCAGTTTGGGGGCCTCAACAGCAGCCTCAACACGGTCGGTGGCACCCCGGTCAGCACGCGCTCGCCGTCCGGTCCCGGGGCGGTGCGTGGACGCTCTGGCAGCAGCCCACGTCAACGCAGTGCCGGTGGCGGCAACAGCAGCGGCGCGGGTAGTAGTAGCTGCACGACCTGTGGTTACAGTGGTGTGAACGTGACAGCCGGGCCCACAACCATCAACACCACCGCAACTGGTGGTGGCAGCGTGGATGTGGGCGTGACGACAGCAGGGACGACGGCCACCACATTTGTTGCCGGGTCCAGCCCGTACAGCCCGGTACTCTTCAACTTTGTCAGTCCGCCCAGCGCAGCCGCCATCTCGGCTGGCGAGTCGCCCTGCCCCGACGACCCGGCCTCTGCTGGAGGCGCCATCACGGTGTCTGGTGGGTCCGCGATGGTGCGACCACCGCCGCAGCTGCTAACGAGCGTGCTGTCGTCGTCGTCTTCCGTGCAGTCGAGTCGCAATGCGGCGACCGCCACGGGTGGGAGCCTGGCGAACACGTACCCAAGTAACAACAACAATAATAACAGTAACCCGAATGTGGTGCTTGGCAGTGGCAGCAGTAGCGGACATGGTGGTTTTAGCATCGGCACCGGCATCGGCAGCGGTGTGGCCGTGCCTTCGCACATGTGCAGACTGGCGGGCGACGTGCTGTCACCGCTCTCCGCCTCCTCCTCCACCTCCACCCCCACCACGCTCTCACGCCGCGCCAGCCTGCTGCTGAGTCGCAACGCGACCCGGGCCGCCCCAGACAGCCTCTCCCACTTCTATCACCACCACAGCACCCACAGCATCCACAGCAACAGCAACAACCCCTACAACTTGAGCTTTGTCTCGGCCAACTCGCTTGACACGGAGGAGGCGGTGGCGCGGGGCGGTGCGATGGGGGACGGCGACGACGGCGATGAAGGCAGGCAGGCGACGCAGCAACCATCCGTGTCGAGTCACCGCACATCGCGCGGCGACGCCTCGGCGCCGACCTTGCCGGCGTTTTCTGAGCGCCTTGGCGAAGGTGACGACGAGAACGTGGACAACGACGGCCACCACCACCGCCACCCCCACCACACGGCGCAGGATAGCGATGGGACAGGTGCGGGTCCGCGTCGCCGATCCTCTCGCGCTGGCGGTGCAAGCAGCAGCCGCAGCGGTGGTGGTGAGGAGGACTCGAATGGGATGGACGTGTCGGGCAGCATACCCACTGTCGATGAGGATTCGACGCATCGGCAGCTGGCGCTGTCGACGTCGCCGTCGGTGGAGCGGGGCAGTCGCGAGGACGCCGCAGTGATTTCTCAATCGTCACACCCGCCACAACAACAGCAGCAACAACAACGACAGCGGGGAGAGGGAGACGGTGCGGAGCTGCAGGTAGGGTCAGAGGTGAGTGACACGGAGAGCAGCGAGGACAGCAGCGTCAGCAGCAAGAGCAATCACAAGAGCTGTCGAGGGGAGGGCGGCAGCGAGGACGAGAAGGCGGAGGAGGTGTTCAGCGACGTCAGCGCACAATCGCAGGAGACGTCGCCGGCGACGGAGCCGACGCGCGAGGCCACCGCGAATCTCACGGAGGAACCCCGCAGTGATGCTGACGATGTTGCCTCCGAGCAGGATGAGGACGTGGTGGCGGGTCGAGGGTCCGCCGCTTCCGCCAGCGCCATCCCCTTCAACCCTTTTGCGATTCCGCCCCCGCCCTCCTCGTTGTCGGAGCTGCACGCTCATCAGCAGCGGCGGCGGCAGAGCGCAGCGCCGGTGCCGACGATGCGACGGCCGCCGATGGCCCCTGCCCGGCCCAGCAGCAACTACGACGACGAAGCCGAAGACGCTGATAACCGCGGCGGCGGTGGCGCCATCAATTTAAATTCAAGCGGGATGCTCAGTGCAACGAAGAGCAACCACGGAGACACTCGTATTGATAGCAGCACAATTAGTGGTGGTGGTGGTGGTGGTACGGCGGAGCGCACCGTGCAGCTTGAGCAGTGGCTGTCCTTTGAGCGGCAGCACGAGCAGCTCCATCTGCCGGCGTGCTGGCGCGACAGCGAAGTTGTCGTCGTCGATCACGTCGAGGAGGAAGATCGCGAGCGCGACGCCGAGGCGGCGGCGCAGCTGCGGCTTCTCGAGGCAGAGTTGATGGGTGCGTGGCAGGCCTCGCCGTCGGGGAGTGAGAAGGAGGACTCGCAGACGCGCGAGGAAGAGGAGGCGGTGGGGGAGGGCGGCCGACACACACGGGCTGGCGAGGGGAACAACCGCAACGACCGCGAAGGCGACAGCGAAGCCGATGCATCGGCTCTCGCGGCGAGGGAGCGACAACGGCAGCTGCTGCGCCTGCAGCGGCGCCACAGCTATCCGAACAGCGGTCATAATTCCATCTACTCAAATGACGCAGACCACGCCGTGCGCAGCGAGTCGGATGGGGCAAACACGTTGGAGGACGGGGGCAACGCGTACGAGGACGATTGTGAGTGGGATGATGCGGACGTCGACGTGGAGGAGAGTTATCAAGCTCGCCTGGCTCAGTACGGCCGCATGATGCTCCAGCAGCGCCGTCGCAGCCTGCACGCCCTGCGTTACCGCAGCAGCCCCACCACGACGAACACGACGAACACGACGAACAGCAACAACAACAGCACCGCAAACAGCAGCGGTGGCGAGGGGGAGGGAGAGACGCCGCAGGCAGCAAAGGCGGCCGAGGCGAGTCACAGCGGCGCTCGTACGCGTGATGGAGCGGTGGCAGAAGGGGTGAGGGGCGAAGGCACGAGCCCTGGCAGAAACGCAACCCGCTTCCGTCGTCGACGTCACCGTCCGCTGAGAGACAACACGGCAAATCAACAGGGAGTGAAAGACACTCTTTGTGCTGCTGCAGGTGCGGCTGGGCCCCAGCAAACCGATTCCTCTTCTCTGCTGGCTACGAATAGAGCGACAGGAGTGGGAGAGGCGGCGGGGACGGCAGAGGCGGAGCGGCACAGCGGCACAGGTCGCCCAGCAGCGGCGTCTGGGGCGGCCGAGTCGCAGGATTCGCATCGCGCATTTCGCAGAGGTCACTCCGCGCCTGTGATGATGTCGGATGCAAACCACACCAGTAACAGTAACGAGAACACCACTACTTCTACCACTGCGGGTAGTGCGGCGGACTGGCAGAGTCTGCGGGCCCGCTTCGACGAACTCTTACACATTCAGCAGCGCACTCGTGCTGCCGGCGAAGACACCAGCAGTCATCACGCAGGCAGCAAAACTGCATCCGCTGGTGCGGGGAGTGTGGTGGTGGCGGGTCAGGACGCACCCGGTGAGAGGAGTTGTGGTCATCCAGCTGGTGCTAGTCCTATGGATGGCGACGCTGCTGCTGCTTGGGATGCAGGGCAGGGGAGCAGCAGCCGGGGCGGCGGTGGCGACGCACTGCGTTCACGCCGCCGTCGCAGCCGCAGCTACGGCAATCGCGTGTCGCCGAAACCCGCGGCTGCGGCACCGGCAGACGCGCCCACGCCGCCTCCGCCTTTCACGGCGGGTGGTGAGGGTGGTCGAGATGCGGACGAAAGAAGTGCAGCTCTAACGAGAGCGGAAGGCGGCGATCGGGATGCAACAGCGGCCGTCACACGTGAGGGTGACGTGGTAGACCAGAACCGACGAAACATGCGGATCGACCCGTGTGACGAAGGTCGTGAGTCTGCAATGGAAGAGAAGGGGCTGGATCACAAAGAGCCGCAGCACTCGCCGGTGCCCTCCCCGTTACCTTCACCACCACCAGCAGCCACGCAACACGACGGCAACGACGAAGAAAGAGAGGTCGTGGCCCACACACCAGCAGAGGAAGGGGAGGTGGTGGACGGGCCACCTCACAAAGATACCACCTGCGTTTTCAACCCTGCCGCGAAGGCAGCGGAGCAGTCGAGTACGAAGCGTGATTCAAACAGCTTTGAGAGGTCGCACTCCGCTCCGCCAGGCGCGTCAACACGCACCAGCGCTGCAAACTCCACCACGCCGACGAGGAATACAGCAGCCTCCATTACAACAACGGCGCCAATTCAAGTAACAGACCCTATCGCACACAGTGAGGAAAGTCATTCGTTATTGAGTCCCAACGACAACGAGAGCAACACGAAAAAGGATCCCAACGGAGCTGAAAGCACCTTAAAAAAGGAGAGCGACAACAACGCTGCGATGACCGCGGCGACGACGCCGTCGACGACACCGGAGCGCCAACACCGCAGTGGTGTCACGGCGGTGCATAAAAATCCCCCAGCCTTCTTGACCAGTCCCACGCCGGCTTTTACGGTAGACGCCAGCCACGCCACGGGCCGCCCTGCTGCCACTATGGCAACTAACAACGACATCGAAGCCGACGCCACCGCGACGCGAGAAGACGGCCGTCAAGAGCACAACACCCACACGACGCCCCTGGCAGGGAAAGACACGTGCCGTGGCAGCCACAACAGTAACGGTGACAGCAGCGGTAGTGGCCGTCGTGTAAATGGCGTCCTCGCACTCGATCCGGCGCAACTCACCTCTGTCGAGGCCACCACACACGGAGCTGCAGGGACAGTTGGAGACGAGAATGAAAACGTCAAGGTTGGCGGTGCTGTGTTGAGCACTGAAGCTGAAGCCGAGGAAGAGGGGGAGGAGGAGGACGTGGAGGAAGTGGACAGCTTTCCGTCGGAAGGGGAAGAAGAGGAGGAGGATAGCGAAGGCCATGCACAAAACAACACGAATGGTGCCGCTGCTGCTGCTGGTGCTGCTGCTCCTGCGACAGAAACCACCACCACAGATGCCACACCCATTACCGGCACCACGACGGCCAGTGCTGCGTCGAGTGGCGCGAAGAGTGGCAAGAAGGTGAAGGCGTACCCGCCCGTGCTTGCCCGCCCGCCGTGGACGCCGCGGCTGCGCTTCACGCACACCCCGCGCGCCACAACGCGGCCCAACGCTCTCGGCCGGGCGCGACGTGTTGTAATTCTGCACAGCGTGGCGGCGGACCGCAGCCCGAAGAAGCCGACTGCGGCGGTGCCTGCGACAGTGTCGGGTGCCGCCACTGCGGACGTGGACATGCGGAACGAGGGGCAGGACGGAGGGGCGAACGCGGCGGCGGAGAAGAAGAAGAAGCTGACAACTTTGTCTTCCGCAGGCGTGACGGCAGGGACGTCAAGGCGCTCCCGGTCCGCAGCGCACTCCCGAGCCCACCAAAACAACAGCACCAGCCACAACAAGTCTACTCACCCCTCCACCTCACTCAGCAGTCATGATTCAAAGAGAAGTTCGGAGGGGCACCAGAAGAAAAAATCGAGCATCGCGCTCGCGACTAAGGCAGTTGACGCCGACGGCTCTGCAGGTGTTGAGGCGGAGAAGAGGAAACGGCGAGCTAGCCTTGGGTCTGGCGTACTCAGCCCTTCAAAGGCGGCGCAGGTGCCCATCGCGGACGATGGCAATGAGGATGAAGCTGATCATGACGACAAGGAAGCGACGTCTGCTGTTTCGCTCTCCGCCAGTTGTTTGGCCCGCCACGCACACGCACAGGACGGTGGCGAGGTTGCGGAGCCGCTGCCGCTCGGCACCACGACGTCCACCACGAACACGCACACAAACACGAATACCGCGTCCCACGCAACGCCACGGTCGCCCGGTTCGCTCTCTGCCAGGACGAACACGACGACGGCGACGACCATGACCAGAACGTCCACGACCACCGCCACGATGCTCTCTGCTCGCGAGGAGGGGCACGCGCAGACGCTGCGTGACTCGTCTGGTAAGGCGCGAGGACGCAAGGCAGCGAGCGCCGCGGCGGCGGACAAGGATGCCTCTTCTTCCTCTCCCAAGTCACGCAAAAAGACGAAGAAGACTGCAGCTGTGGCTAACAACAGCAACACGACTGCGGCTGCTGGTGGGGGAACCGCAAGTGCGGCTCGGCGCAAGTCAGTCAGTGGCGAGGGCGATGTGCGCGGTGGCACCAACGCAGCTGCCCGGCGCGACAAGGCGAGGGAGAAAGAAGAGGAGAGTGCGGCATGCCGATCCACTGAGAGAGAAGGCCGCCGCACAACGGACAGTGCCGTAAACCCATCACCCAACAACACCAATTCCAGCAACCATGCAAACGTTCTTTCAAGTGGTGGTGGTAGTGGTGGGTTTGGGCCTGACGCGATCAGCACGGCCGAGTCCCGTGCGTTGCTGCGCCGCCTTGCCCAGCAGAAAGAGCGAACGCGAGCGATGGAGGAGCGTCTGCGCGTGAGCAGTGGCAACTTCACCACCGTGAGCGCCGCCCTCGCGATTTCGGGCATGGGGGACGCCTCGGAGGAGGGGACGACAGGGGCTGGAGCAGCCACAGTCACAGCAGGCTACGACTCCACCGCGTCCACGCCCATGCGTTCCGCGCTGAAGACGTCGTCCCACGCAATGGCTGCCCCGCCTGCGCAGACGCCCGGCCGGGCCTCGCCACTTTCACAAGATTTGGACACGTCTCTCACCCTTACCACGGCCCCCGCAGACAAGTGTGCTCCCGCTGCAGGGGCTGCGAGTGCACATGGAGATGCCGAAGCGAGTCCGGCCACCGCCCCTCTCACGACCACGACGACTACGGCCACCACGCACGAAAAAGGTGAGGATGCGGTGGAGCTGGCAAGTGGCGGACGCAGTGCGCGAAACGCCGCCGCGGATGTGCGGCATGTGAGTGTGATGGAGCCGATGGAAAGCCCCTCTGTGACCTTCACCTCTGCGCACCATCACCCTCAACAAGCAATGACGAGTGGTGGTCCGTTGTTAGCGCCGTCAAGCGGTGGTGCGGGTGCGGGTGCGGCGGCTGGTAGTGGGAAGTCCACCACACGGCGCCGCCTCGTCGACGTCCGCGCGCGACCGAGCGCGAGCGCGATCGCCGCCACCGCCCCCAACAACGGGCCAACGAACTCAAAATCCGTGCAGAGCGGTGGTCGCGGTCATACGTTGGCGTCCACTGCGAGTGCTGGAAATGCTGCCGTTACCGCTGGCACAAGCGGAGCTGCAGGGTCTGGGCATGTCAACAGCACCAATAGTACCAACAACAACAACAGCAACAGCGGCGGTGCGGGGGCGGCCTTTCGACGTGGGGATAGCCAGCGCACGCAGCAGCGCACCGCCTCGCCTCTCGCGTCGTCGTCGTCAACAGCTGCGGCCGGGAATCATGAGCGACGCCGGCACACAATCGGCGATGTGCCTTTTTCATCTGTGTCTGAGAAGCGCATTCGTGCAACGCGGACACCGATAAAGAGCTGAGGTGTTTTGTAGGTGTGGAAGGTCGTAGTCGAAGTGCGCGGACGATGATTTGCACATCAACTCCGTCACTCGTGCTGAAAGGGTATCTCGGTGAGGGTATTTCCTATGAATTTTACCTTTCAATGTCTCTCTTTGTTTTTTTCAGTTTTTCTAACTCTACAGGCCACTCGTGCTTATTTGTGTTGACGAGTAAAGTGTAACGTTACGTTATCTTTTGGCTTCAAACTCCGCTTCTCCTTTTGATGTTTCTCTATCATATACGGTGGTTTGTGAACACCGCGACTCAAATGTACCAATACACCTCGCTTTATCATTATTATTAAATCAAGATTGTTTTTCTGTTTTAGCACTCCTATTCTTCCTTATTCCATTTTCCATTGTTTTCTTTCCTCGCAAGTTTTTCATTCCTGAAATCGCACGATTCGCCTTTGTTTCATGTGGCTGTAGAGTCTTTTTTCTTTCTTTTTCCCTCTTTCCGCTTTTATTATTATCATTACTATTATTACTGTTGAATACTGACGGGCTTCACTGCCGCTTCTGAACAAACCAATATTAATATTTCAGATAACAGAAAGTGAAGGTGATATGTTGCTTTCGAGCGCTAGACTGACAGGTAAATTTTAGCTTGCTAAAAATGAAAAGTATTTTGTTAGAAAACCCAAGAAAGGTTGCTGCGTCTCGGCGCTGGCACTCTGCCCAAGTTGCCGTGACAACATGTAGTCAATAAAGTAATGCTGTTTTCTTTCGCAGTGTACAATGCCTTCGACTTTGCCACTTCTCTTACTTCTTCTATTCTCGCGTGCCATAAGGGAAGTCTTGCCCTGTACTCAGCAGCAACTACAAATTCCAAATTTGTTCGAACTCAACATATTTACCTACGCAAAAAGGAAAAAAAATTTTTATTAGCTAATTGTCCACTGCTTTCCTCACTAAAAAAGCTATTTTTTGGACTTCCACTCTGCTATCACTCAAATATCCAGACTATTTAAGACTGTAGCCTTGAGCCATTCTACTTTCCCTCTTATTGGTTATTGCTTTTTGGTTCGGCCACCAATATGTCCAGCGTCTCTTTTCGTATTTTGTCCGCAAGCACTGCGGGACCGCGCGCTGCACAGCTAACAACACTCGTATTTTCTCGCGCGTCCGCCACCGCGTCTGTCCGCACGATTGCCACTATTGCGAGCGCTCGTGCTCTTGGTGTGAAGGACTCGTCTTTGCTTTGCTCTCCCAGATACACGCACAACAGCATTAACAGCAACAGCAATCATTCGGCCAACTCCGCCCTTCGCACCTTCGCCTCCCGCAGCTCGCACAGCTGCACGAGTGCACACCTCGCCAGCGCCTCGTCTCTCGTCGTGTCGAGGGCGTTCCTTTACAGCAACGCTAAGAAATCGTTTGCCCGCGGCACGGAGGAAGAGCTGAAGGCGCGGGAGGAGGAGGAGAAGAAAGCGTCACAGGAGTTTTTGAAGCACGTCGTGGACGGCGATGGCCGCAACGCGCCGCGGTTGCGAGATGTGGAGCGTTTTCTGCCGAGCAAGAAGCAACTGAATGAGGAGCTGCCGACGGCGGCGGAGCTGGAGAAGGCGTTGCGCGAGGGCAAGATGGACATGTATGCGACGAAGCCAGAGAAGGACGAGGAGTAATCTCTCTCAACCGGTTACTTCGTTTGGTTGGTTTGATTGAAGCAGTTCTCTATTAAAAAAAAATTACTATTTATTTCGTGAATGCCAGCTATTCTATACACACATTGCTATCTAGCCTTTTCTTTACTCAATTTTCTTTTCCTTACCTCTACCACAAAACTATGCTTGAGCTTGCTAGCTTCGTTTCTTTTTTCAATTTTAATCGGATATTGCTTTTTATTTCATCAACACGACCGCCCATTTCGGGATCCCTTCGCCTTCGCTTTTTCAAGCACACGTTTAACCAAAGTGACAACAACGAAACAACAACAACAAAGAAAGCCACCTGAAAACACTTTTAAATTTCAGTGACGTCAATGGTTTTTGTAGTAAAAAAACAATGTATTTATGTCAACCTTTGAGCATCATTCTCGTCGCTTCCATTAGGCGTTTTTCTAATCTTTGCTTGAGGGGGAAAAGGCCAGGAAAAGAGGTTTTCTCGGTGTGTTTGCGATTGATTCTGCATGGAGCAATAATACTGAATAAGTTTATCTACGGGTCTTCTTTCATTCTCCTCTTCTCCCTTCCTCACCTTTCCTGTTGCCTTTCAATTTTCCCTTCTTCCAATCTTAATTTCTCTGTTTATAGAGATTGATTGCTGTACTGCACAAGGCGATCTTATCGTTCTCATTTTTCTTCCGAATTCTCTCTTTTTTTCCATACTCCTATCGAATTGAACACAGAGCGCAACGCTCAACAACAAAAGGTATCTTCGTCATCTGGCTGAGAGCTTCTCACTTTACCAAAAAAGAGAAAGCAGAAAGCGGGACAGCACAAGTCACCCTTTTTTTTTCTAGTTCATCTTTTCTTTTTTCCTCAATTATACACTACTCCATCTCATTTTTTCCCCCTTTTCTCGCCTCAAACAGTCAATCAAAACGTTTACCACAATCTTTACTGTCTCTCTCGCTTCTTTTTGACATCTAATTTTCTTTTTCTCTTTTTTTATTTTCTCCTTTGCAGCATGCACCGCTCGCGCCTTGCCGCCACGCCGCACCCGCTGCACGTACTCTGCGCCTGTGACACCTTCAAAGGTACGCTGCCGTCTGACAAAGTCGGAGAGGCTGTCGAAGCGGGCTACCGCCAGGTCTGGCAGAAGCTCAGCACCTGCCCGAACGAGTCTGCTCAGTGCCGCACCGCCGAGGCATTCAAAACTCACACCCTGCCCTCCGTCACCTTGCCTCCGCCGCACAACGCAGACGTGCCGGATGTGGAGTTGCCACCGATCGCAGCGGAGCTACTCGCGGAGAGTCTCTTCGCCCACCCAGCCCTCTCACCGCAACACCACCATCACCACCACCACCATCAGGACCATCTCGCTCATCCTGCTGCGGAGGGAGAGGGCACACACCCACATCATGCGCACGGAGACAACACAGATGATGCCGAGGGACGGAAGGACGGGACGGAAGCCGTCTCCATGACACCTGGAGCCGCAGCAGCAGCCGTTGGTGTGAAGTCGAAGACGAAGCAAGACACCGTGGAAGCTTCTCCTCCTCCTGCGCAGCCTCCAGTCGATTTCTCTCACACGCCCATGAGTGATGGCGGGGCAGGCCTGATCGACAGCGTCACCTTCGCCACCACTCGCGCCGCCCAGCATAAGCACGAACAACAACAACAACAACATCAACAACAAGAACAAATTGATCCTTCACACATCCTCTCCGTTGCGCACGCTGGACAGCCCACGGAGAGCAGCGTGGCGTCTGCGCTGACGAACACCGCGGCGGCCGGCGGCGTTGTCGTCTCGACGCTGCACGCCCCGCCCAACCTTTCCGATGCCCTGCAGCTGCGCCGGGTGTACGTGCCCAGGTCGACCGTCATCACTGGTCCTCTGGGGACGCCCATCCCTCACCGTGGAGACGATGATGAAGACGACACAGGGAAGGGGGAGAAGGAAAACGAGAAGAAGCATCTTACGGCGTCGTCCACCCCCGCCGCCACCACCACCACTGCTTCTTGTTCGGCCTCTTCACCGACACCCGTGCCACACAGCCCACCCCAGCGCATTTCGTTTGCGTGTGATGTGGCACGCCGGGTGCTGGTGATCGAGATGGCGGAGGCGGCCGGGCTGCCGCGCATCGCCCACGCACGCGACCGCAACCCGTCCCGCACGACCAGTTTCGGTGTCGGCGAACTCATCCGGTACGCGCTGGCGTACATGGAAAGAGAATTGCGTAAGACCTCGGTGGATGCTGGCGACGCGAGTGAGAAAACCGAGCAAGGCACGGCGACGAACAGTCACAGCCATCATGCTGAGGAAACCCGTGCTGGGCACAGTGAAAAAGGTTCGAAGGGAGTGCGTCTCTTTTTGGGTATTGGCGGGAGCTCCACGAACGATGGCGGCCTCGGGGCACTTCAGGCCCTCGGGCTTGACGTTTACGTGCGGCCGCACAAAAGCCCTGACGCACCGGCGTCTGCCTCCGCCTCCGTCTCCCACTCGACGTCGTCTCCGTCACTGCCACCGCCCGGGTCCGCTGAGGACGATGTGAAGCTGGAGACACCGTTCTGCGGAGCCGACCTGCGCCGCGTCACGCGGGTGCACATCAGCGAAACGATGTTGCGCCTTTTTCCCTACCTGCGACAGGAAGAATCCACCCCCTCGACTTCGTCTTCCTCACCGGCTAAAGACGCATCAAGTGAGCCGGGCAACGCAAACCACCACGACAGCAACGGTGGCACCTCATCCCTGCACATTGCAGAGGTGTGCCTGATCTGTGACGTGGACAACCCCCTCGTTGGCCCACGCGGGGCTACCTACACTTTCGGACCACAGAAGTGCGCTCCACCAGAGCACACGGCACCCGCCCAGCCAACGGAGTCTTCCCCAAACGCCGACGCAGCGCCGGCCTCGCAGGAGGATGCCGCGGTCGGGGCCGTCACCTCGGCTCATCAGCAGGTGCTGCTGGACTCGTTGGAGGCGGGCATGCGACACGCCGCAACGCGGGTGGTGGCGGCGACGTGGCAGGCCCTGCTCTCCCCGCGCGAACTCGCAGACGTGCGCGCGTCTGCCGCCGC
>MDUD01006614.1:0-16302 GCA_002216565.1 Crithidia mellificae | reverse complement strand
TTATGCACGAACAAGACTAGTTAGAAAGAACACAATCAAATGAACGCGATGGAAAATAAACGTGATAGAAAGTGCTATAAATTCTGCACCTCCACAGCCTCGATGGCACACTGCTTCATTGAACGTGCTGCGATCCATTTTTTCTTTCTGCTTAGCCTTCAACTCTTTTTCTTATTTCACCTCCTCTCCCCTTCTAACTTCATGTTTTCATTTTCTTGGCATAAAAACTGATGACTTAGTAACGCGAACCCTATTCAACGCGAAAGCAGCTACTTTTTGCCGTCACACAATCAGAACGGCGCATCTACATTTTCTTTTTCTTTTATCCTCATTATCTTTAGCTCTCGCGATCTCGTCACAAAAGAGACCGAGTACCAACACAGACTTTATTCCTTTTTTTTAACTTCTTTCAGTTTTCCAGTGCTGTACATAACCTATTTTTTCTTGAGGTTTAGCTGAGTAAGAGTTGGCAATTAGAACAAATTCTCCTTTACTTCAAACTGCAAGTCTTTAACCACAGCCTTGTTCTTTTTTGTTCTTTTCCATTGCCAACTTCTAGCTTTTCTCTCTCTATGCTGTTCTCCTTTTGGCATACCCTGCTCTTTTTCTTCGTCGTACTACTCCTTTATTCTCTTTTGATTTCAACCCTTTCTTTTTTGTAAGTGTTCCATCTGAACAAGTGCAACGCCTGAGTGTTGACAACGTGCTTAGAAACCTTTTTGTTCTCTTTTCTTCCTCGCCAATCTGTCTCAAACTTAGAATCTAGCAAGATCTTATCTTTTCTTCAATTTCTAGTTTTCGCAAGCGAAAATCACCTCGAGAGACTTGTACGTTTGTCTTGTCTCTCGCACTTGAGCAGATTCTGTTTTCATCATTTTTATACATTTTTGTGTCTTTTTATTTTGTTTTCTCCTTTTTTTCTCTCTCAAGCGAGCTTTCACCCACGCACCATATTGCGCCACTTTTCAATTACTTGAAAATTTATCTCCAGCGTGAAAGAAAAACCATTTTAGGGTAAAGGCATTTTGACTGCCTTTTCTTTCGATCCGTTTTAACTCGGTTTTGTTTTTTCCATCGGTTTTCTTGGTTCCTTGCTTTGCGTTCACTGTTTCTTTGTTTAAACGGGGAAGCAGCGCACAGAGGAAGAGAGCGCGACTGAAGAATAAAAGAAAAGAAAAAAAGCATTAGCGTAGACCTCTGACCTTTTTTCTATTTGTTGGCTGCGATCTTTTTTATTAAAGCAAACAACAAGGTAAAGAATTATTGGGTCGAACCGTTAAACGGTTTAGACTTTTGTTCATCACGCCCTGCTATCCATTTGTCCTCGTTCTGCTTGCGCAGACAGCGATACCACACTCAAAACCTATCGGTTTGAATTACTAAATGTAAAACATACACAAGCAAATTCCAAACCAAACCCCTTTTTTCCCATTAGAGGTAATCATGTCGTTAGTAACATCTGACGATGCCGGCAGTTCACCGCAGAGCCCGGCGACGACGCCAACCACGCTGACACCCGACCTTCCTGGTGCACCTACCACTGCCACCCCACCCCCACCTAATTTGACAGAAAGCGCAACCGCAAGTCACGGTGACAACGCGAATACGACAACTTCACAGCCCTCTGCGTCTCCGCCGCTTCCCACGACGGAAGAAGCAGATAACACAGAAGCAAGAACAACAGCAACATCAACAGCAGCATTAGACGCAGCAGGAGCAGCGGGCACACGAAGAGCCTCTGGTCCTCACGTTGTGGTCCTCGGCACCGCCAGTCGAGGCGCCCGCCGACTCCGCGATCCGCCCTCCCCTCGTCGCTCCGCTTCTTCGCCGCCGTCGCATCCACCGCCGCAAATCTTATCCACCGCACGGTGCGAGTTGACACCGAGCACAACAACAGCAACAGCAACGTCAACCGCCGCCGTGGCGCACCACGACGGTGATCGCCGCCCGCGTGCTGGCAGCAGCTCGAAGAGGCGCACTGGCGCAGGTTCAAAGGGAGGTCAAGATCGGAGTTGTGGGGAAGAGAGGACGAGGTCGGCGACGCAGGGTGGGGGTGGGCTGAGCGGACGAGGCTGCAGCAGCAACACTAACACTCACAATAGTAACTCCGCCACCCTCACTTATCAAAACACAGGGCTTAAGCCCACAACACTCGGCAGCGGCAGAGGCGCTTCCACCGCAACGGGGAGTGCGTCGGAAAAGAAGAAGGAGGCAGGGAAGAAGAAGTCGAAAGTCGTCACGCGGACTATGGGGAGCTTGCGACCGAAGGAGAAGGAGAACAATGCGACGGCGCATCCCACACGTGGCAGCACCGGCGGCGGCATTAGCGGACGGGCAAGCCAGAAGTCGAACAACAGCGGTCGTCAGCGCGACAACAACAACAACAACAAGAACGACCAGCACCCACACCACGACGCGGATGCGAACAGCAGCCCGGCACACGCATCGCTGCATGGCGGCATCGTCAGGTCCCCACTCTCCTCTCCCCCTTCCACGCCACCTGCGCCGCCGGGTATCCTAAGCAACAGCAGCGGTCGTCACTCCACCAGCAGCACCGGGTCGCTCGCGACATCCGCCCGCGCCACCGCCCCGCCGTCCGCGCGCACCTCCGCTGTGGTCGAAGCCTTTCTGCTCGGTGTCCAGAACTGCCTGAGCCGGCAAGAGCTGCTCTTCCAGCGACTGAACGCGCGACTAGCTCGCGTGGACGCGGGCAAGAGCGCAGAGACGCTTTTCTACGTAACGTCGCCGACGGTGAACGCGAAGGCCACGGCGCAACAGTCACCGCCGTCGCAGCAGCAGGGAAGGCTGCGGAGTCCCTCGCCCACCAACGCGGCCAGCAGCGACAATGAGCCTGACATGGGTGCGATGCGCTACTCCGTCGGAACACCCACGGAGTCTCCGCTCGGGCCCGCCGGCCCACACGGCGCTGATGGCCGACGACACACCGGTGGCGGTGGCGGTGCGGCAGCCGGGTCGTCCTCGGCGTCCCTCTTCACCTCGCAGCGACCCCTCAGCACCGGCAGCCACGCCGCCTCTCCTGAGCTGGAGCTGATGCCGTCCTTTGACGCACAGACGCTGACCTCCCCCCACACCCCGTCCTGCTCCGTCGTCGTCGTGCACCCATCGCTGGAGCGGGCGCTCACGGTGCTGCCTCCGCACGACCTCGAACACTACCACCCGCCCGCGAGCTTCCTGCAGTCGACGGAGCAGGCATCGCCGCTCTCCCCACTTGACGCGCGGACGGCCATGACAACAACGACAGCAGCGACCACCGCGACCACAGCGTCCTCGCTCACCTCACCAAACTACCTCCGTCTTGACAACATCGAGGTCACCACGTCCACCTCCGCCACCCCGTCCACGCTGTCGGAGCAGGTGGGCGTGCTATCGCCCTCTGCCTCCGCAACCCCGCCATCGCCGGCGCAGCTGCGGTCCACCGTCCGTCAAGCACAAATGTCGCACCTCCAACAACCGCAACAGCAGCAAATGCTGATGAGCACTTCTGATGTGTCCACGCCCACCGCGACGGAGGTTGCCGCCGCGTCCTTTTCCTCCCCTCCCTCCGCCACGCCGCACCTCTCGCTTACCTCACCATCGTACACCCCACCTGCGTCTTTTGCCCTCGAGGGCAGAAGCAGGTTCCCCGTCAGCGGGGCGGTGCACGCAAAGAGGACGAACAAAACACCGTACACGACACACAAGAGTGAGCGAGGAGCTGCCTCAAGCGGTGCTGGTGGGACAGTGCCGGATCCGCCAGGCCGTCGCTCCTCTGCGGTGCAGGTGGGCGGTGGCAGTGTCAGCACGACCACCAGCAGCAGCAGCAACGTGCTGCGCAGCGGGTACGCGTTGATGGAGGACTTTCAACGGACCCCACCGACGATGGCCGCCCCTGCAGCTGGCGGCAATGGAACAAATTTCACCGTCAACGGCGCTGGCATGAGCTCAACGAGTGCCCTCAGCGCTTGTGGCCGCTACTACTACACCACCGCCTCGTACGCGGACGGCGCGACGCCGCCGTCGTCGACCTCCAACCCACCTGCCCTGCCGATCCTCCCAAACCTCCGCCGGAGTCAGAGCGGCGGCGTGCTCGTGTCTACAGATGCGCCAAACGCCTGGTCCGTCTCCCCGCCCGTCAACGCAGCGGGCAACACGAGTCTGCGGCTGACCACCGTCTCGAATGCGATGAGTCTGTTGACCAGCATCGACAGCGTCACGCTCTCGCCGCTCTCCAGGCCGATGTCGACCTGGGGCGGTAGTCCGATGACGCACAGCATGCACAGCAGCGGCAGCCCAGCCCAGCAACAACAACAGCAACAACAACAACACGGGCGAAGTGTCCCACAGCCGCAGTTTGGGGGCCTCAACAGCAGCCTCAACACGGTCGGTGGCACCCCGGTCAGCACGCGCTCGCCGTCCGGTCCCGGGGCGGTGCGTGGACGCTCTGGCAGCAGCCCACGTCAACGCAGTGCCGGTGGCGGCAACAGCAGCGGCGCGGGTAGTAGTAGCTGCACGACCTGTGGTTACAGTGGTGTGAACGTGACAGCCGGGCCCACAACCATCAACACCACCGCAACTGGTGGTGGCAGCGTGGATGTGGGCGTGACGACAGCAGGGACGACGGCCACCACATTTGTTGCCGGGTCCAGCCCGTACAGCCCGGTACTCTTCAACTTTGTCAGTCCGCCCAGCGCAGCCGCCATCTCGGCTGGCGAGTCGCCCTGCCCCGACGACCCGGCCTCTGCTGGAGGCGCCATCACGGTGTCTGGTGGGTCCGCGATGGTGCGACCACCGCCGCAGCTGCTAACGAGCGTGCTGTCGTCGTCGTCTTCCGTGCAGTCGAGTCGCAATGCGGCGACCGCCACGGGTGGGAGCCTGGCGAACACGTACCCAAGTAACAACAACAATAATAACAGTAACCCGAATGTGGTGCTTGGCAGTGGCAGCAGTAGCGGA
This sequence comes from Crithidia mellificae, assembly GCA_002216565.1. Lineage (NCBI taxonomy): Eukaryota > Euglenozoa > Kinetoplastea > Trypanosomatida > Trypanosomatidae > Crithidia > Crithidia mellificae. The sequence continues at coordinate 11,349 of MDUD01006614.1, read as the reverse complement.
CATGGTGGTTTTAGCATCGGCACCGGCATCGGCAGCGGTGTGGCCGTGCCTTCGCACATGTGCAGACTGGCGGGCGACGTGCTGTCACCGCTCTCCGCCTCCTCCTCCACCTCCACCCCCACCACGCTCTCACGCCGCGCCAGCCTGCTGCTGAGTCGCAACGCGACCCGGGCCGCCCCAGACAGCCTCTCCCACTTCTATCACCACCACAGCACCCACAGCATCCACAGCAACAGCAACAACCCCTACAACTTGAGCTTTGTCTCGGCCAACTCGCTTGACACGGAGGAGGCGGTGGCGCGGGGCGGTGCGATGGGGGACGGCGACGACGGCGATGAAGGCAGGCAGGCGACGCAGCAACCATCCGTGTCGAGTCACCGCACATCGCGCGGCGACGCCTCGGCGCCGACCTTGCCGGCGTTTTCTGAGCGCCTTGGCGAAGGTGACGACGAGAACGTGGACAACGACGGCCACCACCACCGCCACCCCCACCACACGGCGCAGGATAGCGATGGGACAGGTGCGGGTCCGCGTCGCCGATCCTCTCGCGCTGGCGGTGCAAGCAGCAGCCGCAGCGGTGGTGGTGAGGAGGACTCGAATGGGATGGACGTGTCGGGCAGCATACCCACTGTCGATGAGGATTCGACGCATCGGCAGCTGGCGCTGTCGACGTCGCCGTCGGTGGAGCGGGGCAGTCGCGAGGACGCCGCAGTGATTTCTCAATCGTCACACCCGCCACAACAACAGCAGCAACAACAACGACAGCGGGGAGAGGGAGACGGTGCGGAGCTGCAGGTAGGGTCAGAGGTGAGTGACACGGAGAGCAGCGAGGACAGCAGCGTCAGCAGCAAGAGCAATCACAAGAGCTGTCGAGGGGAGGGCGGCAGCGAGGACGAGAAGGCGGAGGAGGTGTTCAGCGACGTCAGCGCACAATCGCAGGAGACGTCGCCGGCGACGGAGCCGACGCGCGAGGCCACCGCGAATCTCACGGAGGAACCCCGCAGTGATGCTGACGATGTTGCCTCCGAGCAGGATGAGGACGTGGTGGCGGGTCGAGGGTCCGCCGCTTCCGCCAGCGCCATCCCCTTCAACCCTTTTGCGATTCCGCCCCCGCCCTCCTCGTTGTCGGAGCTGCACGCTCATCAGCAGCGGCGGCGGCAGAGCGCAGCGCCGGTGCCGACGATGCGACGGCCGCCGATGGCCCCTGCCCGGCCCAGCAGCAACTACGACGACGAAGCCGAAGACGCTGATAACCGCGGCGGCGGTGGCGCCATCAATTTAAATTCAAGCGGGATGCTCAGTGCAACGAAGAGCAACCACGGAGACACTCGTATTGATAGCAGCACAATTAGTGGTGGTGGTGGTGGTGGTACGGCGGAGCGCACCGTGCAGCTTGAGCAGTGGCTGTCCTTTGAGCGGCAGCACGAGCAGCTCCATCTGCCGGCGTGCTGGCGCGACAGCGAAGTTGTCGTCGTCGATCACGTCGAGGAGGAAGATCGCGAGCGCGACGCCGAGGCGGCGGCGCAGCTGCGGCTTCTCGAGGCAGAGTTGATGGGTGCGTGGCAGGCCTCGCCGTCGGGGAGTGAGAAGGAGGACTCGCAGACGCGCGAGGAAGAGGAGGCGGTGGGGGAGGGCGGCCGACACACACGGGCTGGCGAGGGGAACAACCGCAACGACCGCGAAGGCGACAGCGAAGCCGATGCATCGGCTCTCGCGGCGAGGGAGCGACAACGGCAGCTGCTGCGCCTGCAGCGGCGCCACAGCTATCCGAACAGCGGTCATAATTCCATCTACTCAAATGACGCAGACCACGCCGTGCGCAGCGAGTCGGATGGGGCAAACACGTTGGAGGACGGGGGCAACGCGTACGAGGACGATTGTGAGTGGGATGATGCGGACGTCGACGTGGAGGAGAGTTATCAAGCTCGCCTGGCTCAGTACGGCCGCATGATGCTCCAGCAGCGCCGTCGCAGCCTGCACGCCCTGCGTTACCGCAGCAGCCCCACCACGACGAACACGACGAACACGACGAACAGCAACAACAACAGCACCGCAAACAGCAGCGGTGGCGAGGGGGAGGGAGAGACGCCGCAGGCAGCAAAGGCGGCCGAGGCGAGTCACAGCGGCGCTCGTACGCGTGATGGAGCGGTGGCAGAAGGGGTGAGGGGCGAAGGCACGAGCCCTGGCAGAAACGCAACCCGCTTCCGTCGTCGACGTCACCGTCCGCTGAGAGACAACACGGCAAATCAACAGGGAGTGAAAGACACTCTTTGTGCTGCTGCAGGTGCGGCTGGGCCCCAGCAAACCGATTCCTCTTCTCTGCTGGCTACGAATAGAGCGACAGGAGTGGGAGAGGCGGCGGGGACGGCAGAGGCGGAGCGGCACAGCGGCACAGGTCGCCCAGCAGCGGCGTCTGGGGCGGCCGAGTCGCAGGATTCGCATCGCGCATTTCGCAGAGGTCACTCCGCGCCTGTGATGATGTCGGATGCAAACCACACCAGTAACAGTAACGAGAACACCACTACTTCTACCACTGCGGGTAGTGCGGCGGACTGGCAGAGTCTGCGGGCCCGCTTCGACGAACTCTTACACATTCAGCAGCGCACTCGTGCTGCCGGCGAAGACACCAGCAGTCATCACGCAGGCAGCAAAACTGCATCCGCTGGTGCGGGGAGTGTGGTGGTGGCGGGTCAGGACGCACCCGGTGAGAGGAGTTGTGGTCATCCAGCTGGTGCTAGTCCTATGGATGGCGACGCTGCTGCTGCTTGGGATGCAGGGCAGGGGAGCAGCAGCCGGGGCGGCGGTGGCGACGCACTGCGTTCACGCCGCCGTCGCAGCCGCAGCTACGGCAATCGCGTGTCGCCGAAACCCGCGGCTGCGGCACCGGCAGACGCGCCCACGCCGCCTCCGCCTTTCACGGCGGGTGGTGAGGGTGGTCGAGATGCGGACGAAAGAAGTGCAGCTCTAACGAGAGCGGAAGGCGGCGATCGGGATGCAACAGCGGCCGTCACACGTGAGGGTGACGTGGTAGACCAGAACCGACGAAACATGCGGATCGACCCGTGTGACGAAGGTCGTGAGTCTGCAATGGAAGAGAAGGGGCTGGATCACAAAGAGCCGCAGCACTCGCCGGTGCCCTCCCCGTTACCTTCACCACCACCAGCAGCCACGCAACACGACGGCAACGACGAAGAAAGAGAGGTCGTGGCCCACACACCAGCAGAGGAAGGGGAGGTGGTGGACGGGCCACCTCACAAAGATACCACCTGCGTTTTCAACCCTGCCGCGAAGGCAGCGGAGCAGTCGAGTACGAAGCGTGATTCAAACAGCTTTGAGAGGTCGCACTCCGCTCCGCCAGGCGCGTCAACACGCACCAGCGCTGCAAACTCCACCACGCCGACGAGGAATACAGCAGCCTCCATTACAACAACGGCGCCAATTCAAGTAACAGACCCTATCGCACACAGTGAGGAAAGTCATTCGTTATTGAGTCCCAACGACAACGAGAGCAACACGAAAAAGGATCCCAACGGAGCTGAAAGCACCTTAAAAAAGGAGAGCGACAACAACGCTGCGATGACCGCGGCGACGACGCCGTCGACGACACCGGAGCGCCAACACCGCAGTGGTGTCACGGCGGTGCATAAAAATCCCCCAGCCTTCTTGACCAGTCCCACGCCGGCTTTTACGGTAGACGCCAGCCACGCCACGGGCCGCCCTGCTGCCACTATGGCAACTAACAACGACATCGAAGCCGACGCCACCGCGACGCGAGAAGACGGCCGTCAAGAGCACAACACCCACACGACGCCCCTGGCAGGGAAAGACACGTGCCGTGGCAGCCACAACAGTAACGGTGACAGCAGCGGTAGTGGCCGTCGTGTAAATGGCGTCCTCGCACTCGATCCGGCGCAACTCACCTCTGTCGAGGCCACCACACACGGAGCTGCAGGGACAGTTGGAGACGAGAATGAAAACGTCAAGGTTGGCGGTGCTGTGTTGAGCACTGAAGCTGAAGCCGAGGAAGAGGGGGAGGAGGAGGACGTGGAGGAAGTGGACAGCTTTCCGTCGGAAGGGGAAGAAGAGGAGGAGGATAGCGAAGGCCATGCACAAAACAACACGAATGGTGCCGCTGCTGCTGCTGGTGCTGCTGCTCCTGCGACAGAAACCACCACCACAGATGCCACACCCATTACCGGCACCACGACGGCCAGTGCTGCGTCGAGTGGCGCGAAGAGTGGCAAGAAGGTGAAGGCGTACCCGCCCGTGCTTGCCCGCCCGCCGTGGACGCCGCGGCTGCGCTTCACGCACACCCCGCGCGCCACAACGCGGCCCAACGCTCTCGGCCGGGCGCGACGTGTTGTAATTCTGCACAGCGTGGCGGCGGACCGCAGCCCGAAGAAGCCGACTGCGGCGGTGCCTGCGACAGTGTCGGGTGCCGCCACTGCGGACGTGGACATGCGGAACGAGGGGCAGGACGGAGGGGCGAACGCGGCGGCGGAGAAGAAGAAGAAGCTGACAACTTTGTCTTCCGCAGGCGTGACGGCAGGGACGTCAAGGCGCTCCCGGTCCGCAGCGCACTCCCGAGCCCACCAAAACAACAGCACCAGCCACAACAAGTCTACTCACCCCTCCACCTCACTCAGCAGTCATGATTCAAAGAGAAGTTCGGAGGGGCACCAGAAGAAAAAATCGAGCATCGCGCTCGCGACTAAGGCAGTTGACGCCGACGGCTCTGCAGGTGTTGAGGCGGAGAAGAGGAAACGGCGAGCTAGCCTTGGGTCTGGCGTACTCAGCCCTTCAAAGGCGGCGCAGGTGCCCATCGCGGACGATGGCAATGAGGATGAAGCTGATCATGACGACAAGGAAGCGACGTCTGCTGTTTCGCTCTCCGCCAGTTGTTTGGCCCGCCACGCACACGCACAGGACGGTGGCGAGGTTGCGGAGCCGCTGCCGCTCGGCACCACGACGTCCACCACGAACACGCACACAAACACGAATACCGCGTCCCACGCAACGCCACGGTCGCCCGGTTCGCTCTCTGCCAGGACGAACACGACGACGGCGACGACCATGACCAGAACGTCCACGACCACCGCCACGATGCTCTCTGCTCGCGAGGAGGGGCACGCGCAGACGCTGCGTGACTCGTCTGGTAAGGCGCGAGGACGCAAGGCAGCGAGCGCCGCGGCGGCGGACAAGGATGCCTCTTCTTCCTCTCCCAAGTCACGCAAAAAGACGAAGAAGACTGCAGCTGTGGCTAACAACAGCAACACGACTGCGGCTGCTGGTGGGGGAACCGCAAGTGCGGCTCGGCGCAAGTCAGTCAGTGGCGAGGGCGATGTGCGCGGTGGCACCAACGCAGCTGCCCGGCGCGACAAGGCGAGGGAGAAAGAAGAGGAGAGTGCGGCATGCCGATCCACTGAGAGAGAAGGCCGCCGCACAACGGACAGTGCCGTAAACCCATCACCCAACAACACCAATTCCAGCAACCATGCAAACGTTCTTTCAAGTGGTGGTGGTAGTGGTGGGTTTGGGCCTGACGCGATCAGCACGGCCGAGTCCCGTGCGTTGCTGCGCCGCCTTGCCCAGCAGAAAGAGCGAACGCGAGCGATGGAGGAGCGTCTGCGCGTGAGCAGTGGCAACTTCACCACCGTGAGCGCCGCCCTCGCGATTTCGGGCATGGGGGACGCCTCGGAGGAGGGGACGACAGGGGCTGGAGCAGCCACAGTCACAGCAGGCTACGACTCCACCGCGTCCACGCCCATGCGTTCCGCGCTGAAGACGTCGTCCCACGCAATGGCTGCCCCGCCTGCGCAGACGCCCGGCCGGGCCTCGCCACTTTCACAAGATTTGGACACGTCTCTCACCCTTACCACGGCCCCCGCAGACAAGTGTGCTCCCGCTGCAGGGGCTGCGAGTGCACATGGAGATGCCGAAGCGAGTCCGGCCACCGCCCCTCTCACGACCACGACGACTACGGCCACCACGCACGAAAAAGGTGAGGATGCGGTGGAGCTGGCAAGTGGCGGACGCAGTGCGCGAAACGCCGCCGCGGATGTGCGGCATGTGAGTGTGATGGAGCCGATGGAAAGCCCCTCTGTGACCTTCACCTCTGCGCACCATCACCCTCAACAAGCAATGACGAGTGGTGGTCCGTTGTTAGCGCCGTCAAGCGGTGGTGCGGGTGCGGGTGCGGCGGCTGGTAGTGGGAAGTCCACCACACGGCGCCGCCTCGTCGACGTCCGCGCGCGACCGAGCGCGAGCGCGATCGCCGCCACCGCCCCCAACAACGGGCCAACGAACTCAAAATCCGTGCAGAGCGGTGGTCGCGGTCATACGTTGGCGTCCACTGCGAGTGCTGGAAATGCTGCCGTTACCGCTGGCACAAGCGGAGCTGCAGGGTCTGGGCATGTCAACAGCACCAATAGTACCAACAACAACAACAGCAACAGCGGCGGTGCGGGGGCGGCCTTTCGACGTGGGGATAGCCAGCGCACGCAGCAGCGCACCGCCTCGCCTCTCGCGTCGTCGTCGTCAACAGCTGCGGCCGGGAATCATGAGCGACGCCGGCACACAATCGGCGATGTGCCTTTTTCATCTGTGTCTGAGAAGCGCATTCGTGCAACGCGGACACCGATAAAGAGCTGAGGTGTTTTGTAGGTGTGGAAGGTCGTAGTCGAAGTGCGCGGACGATGATTTGCACATCAACTCCGTCACTCGTGCTGAAAGGGTATCTCGGTGAGGGTATTTCCTATGAATTTTACCTTTCAATGTCTCTCTTTGTTTTTTTCAGTTTTTCTAACTCTACAGGCCACTCGTGCTTATTTGTGTTGACGAGTAAAGTGTAACGTTACGTTATCTTTTGGCTTCAAACTCCGCTTCTCCTTTTGATGTTTCTCTATCATATACGGTGGTTTGTGAACACCGCGACTCAAATGTACCAATACACCTCGCTTTATCATTATTATTAAATCAAGATTGTTTTTCTGTTTTAGCACTCCTATTCTTCCTTATTCCATTTTCCATTGTTTTCTTTCCTCGCAAGTTTTTCATTCCTGAAATCGCACGATTCGCCTTTGTTTCTTGTGGCTGTAGAGTCTTTTTTCTTCCTTTCCCTCTCTTTCCGCTTTTATAATCATTATTACTATTATTACTGTTGAACACTGACGGGCTTCACTGTCGCTTCTGAACAAACCAATATAAATAATCCAGATGATAGAGAGCGAATGTAATATGTTGTTTTCGCGCACTAGACGGACAGGTAATTTTATTTTGCTGAAACCGAAAATAAATAGAAAAACCCAAGAAAGGTAACTGTGTCTCGGTGCTGGCACTCTGCCCAAGTTTTCGTAGTAAAATGTAGCCATGAAATTGATGTTGTTTTCTTTCGTGGTGTACAAAGCCTTCGACTTTGCCACATCTCTTTTTTAACCTATTCTCACGTGCTATGATAAAAGTCTTGCCCTGTACTCAGCAGCAACTACAAATTTCAAATTTGTTCAAACTCAACATATTTACTTACGCAAGAAGGTAAAACACTCTTTTCCTAGTTAATTGTCCACTGCTTTCTTCACTAAAACAGCTATTTTTTTTGGACTTCTACTCTGCTATCACTCCAATATTCAGACTATCTAAAACTGTAGCCTTGAGCCATTTTACTTTACCTCGTATTTGTAATTGCTTTTTGGTTCGGCCACCAATATGTCCAACGTCTCTTTTCGTATTTTGACCGCAAGCGCTGCGGGACCGCGCGCTGCACAGCTAACAACACTCTTATTTTCTCGCGTGCACGCCACCGCGTCTGTCCGCACAATTGCCACTACTGCGAGCGCTCGTGCTCTTGGTGTGAAGGACTCGTCTCTGCTTTGTTCTCCCAGATACACGCACAACAGCATCAACAACAACAGCAATAATTCGGCCAACTCCGCCCTTCGCACCTTCGCCTTCCGCAGCTCGCACAGCTGCACGAGTGCACACCTCGCCAGCGCCTCGTCTCTCGTCGTGTCGAGGGCGTTCCTTTACAGCAACGCTAAGAAATCGTTTGCCCGCGGCACGGAGGAAGAGCTGAAGGCGCGGGAGGAGGAGGAGAAGAAAGCGTCACAGGAGTTTTTGAAGCACGTCGTGGACGGCGATGGCCGCAACGCGCCGCGGTTGCGAGATGTGGAGCGTTTTCTGCCGAGCAAGAAGCAACTGAATGAGGAGCTGCCGACGGCGGCGGAGCTGGAGAAGGCGTTGCGCGAGGGCAAGATGGACATGTATGCGACGAAGCCAGAGAAGGACGAGGAGTAATCTCTCTCAACCGGTTACTTCGTTTGGTTGGTTTGATTGAAGCAGTTCTCTATTAAAAAAAAATTACTATTTATTTCGTGAATGCCAGCTATTCTATACACACATTGCTATCTAGCCTTTTCTTTACTCAATTTTCTTTTCCTTACCTCTACCACAAAACTATGCTTGAGCTTGCTAGCTTCGTTTCTTTTTTCAATTTTAATCGGATATTGCTTTTTATTTCATCAACACGACCGCCCATTTCGGGATCCCTTCGCCTTCGCTTTTTCAAGCACACGTTTAACCAAAGTGACAACAACGAAACAACAACAACAAAGAAAGCCACCTGAAAACACTTTTAAATTTCAGTGACGTCAATGGTTTTTGTAGTAAAAAAACAATGTATTTATGTCAACCTTTGAGCATCATTCTCGTCGCTTCCATTAGGCGTTTTTCTAATCTTTGCTTGAGGGGGAAAAGGCCAGGAAAAGAGGTTTTCTCGGTGTGTTTGCGATTGATTCTGCATGGAGCAATAATACTGAATAAGTTTATCTACGGGTCTTCTTTCATTCTCCTCTTCTCCCTTCCTCACCTTTCCTGTTGCCTTTCAATTTTCCCTTCTTCCAATCTTAATTTCTCTGTTTATAGAGATTGATTGCTGTACTGCACAAGGCGATCTTATCGTTCTCATTTTTCTTCCGAATTCTCTCTTTTTTTCCATACTCCTATCGAATTGAACACAGAGCGCAACGCTCAACAACAAAAGGTATCTTCGTCATCTGGCTGAGAGCTTCTCACTTTACCAAAAAAGAGAAAGCAGAAAGCGGGACAGCACAAGTCACCCTTTTTTTTTCTAGTTCATCTTTTCTTTTTTCCTCAATTATACACTACTCCATCTCATTTTTTCCCCCTTTTCTCGCCTCAAACAGTCAATCAAAACGTTTACCACAATCTTTACTGTCTCTCTCGCTTCTTTTTGACATCTAATTTTCTTTTTCTCTTTTTTTATTTTCTCCTTTGCAGCATGCACCGCTCGCGCCTTGCCGCCACGCCGCACCCGCTGCACGTACTCTGCGCCTGTGACACCTTCAAAGGTACGCTGCCGTCTGACAAAGTCGGAGAGGCTGTCGAAGCGGGCTACCGCCAGGTCTGGCAGAAGCTCAGCACCTGCCCGAACGAGTCTGCTCAGTGCCGCACCGCCGAGGCATTCAAAACTCACACCCTGCCCTCCGTCACCTTGCCTCCGCCGCACAACGCAGACGTGCCGGATGTGGAGTTGCCACCGATCGCAGCGGAGCTACTCGCGGAGAGTCTCTTCGCCCACCCAGCCCTCTCACCGCAACACCACCATCACCACCACCACCATCAGGACCATCTCGCTCATCCTGCTGCGGAGGGAGAGGGCACACACCCACATCATGCGCACGGAGACAACACAGATGATGCCGAGGGACGGAAGGACGGGACGGAAGCCGTCTCCATGACACCTGGAGCCGCAGCAGCAGCCGTTGGTGTGAAGTCGAAGACGAAGCAAGACACCGTGGAAGCTTCTCCTCCTCCTGCGCAGCCTCCAGTCGATTTCTCTCACACGCCCATGAGTGATGGCGGGGCAGGCCTGATCGACAGCGTCACCTTCGCCACCACTCGCGCCGCCCAGCATAAGCACGAACAACAACAACAACAACATCAACAACAAGAACAAATTGATCCTTCACACATCCTCTCCGTTGCGCACGCTGGACAGCCCACGGAGAGCAGCGTGGCGTCTGCGCTGACGAACACCGCGGCGGCCGGCGGCGTTGTCGTCTCGACGCTGCACGCCCCGCCCAACCTTTCCGATGCCCTGCAGCTGCGCCGGGTGTACGTGCCCAGGTCGACCGTCATCACTGGTCCTCTGGGGACGCCCATCCCTCACCGTGGAGACGATGATGAAGACGACACAGGGAAGGGGGAGAAGGAAAACGAGAAGAAGCATCTTACGGCGTCGTCCACCCCCGCCGCCACCACCACCACTGCTTCTTGTTCGGCCTCTTCACCGACACCCGTGCCACACAGCCCACCCCAGCGCATTTCGTTTGCGTGTGATGTGGCACGCCGGGTGCTGGTGATCGAGATGGCGGAGGCGGCCGGGCTGCCGCGCATCGCCCACGCACGCGACCGCAACCCGTCCCGCACGACCAGTTTCGGTGTCGGCGAACTCATCCGGTACGCGCTGGCGTACATGGAAAGAGAATTGCGTAAGACCTCGGTGGATGCTGGCGACGCGAGTGAGAAAACCGAGCAAGGCACGGCGACGAACAGTCACAGCCATCATGCTGAGGAAACCCGTGCTGGGCACAGTGAAAAAGGTTCGAAGGGAGTGCGTCTCTTTTTGGGTATTGGCGGGAGCTCCACGAACGATGGCGGCCTCGGGGCACTTCAGGCCCTCGGGCTTGACGTTTACGTGCGGCCGCACAAAAGCCCTGACGCACCGGCGTCTGCCTCCGCCTCCGTCTCCCACTCGACGTCGTCTCCGTCACTGCCACCGCCCGGGTCCGCTGAGGACGATGTGAAGCTGGAGACACCGTTCTGCGGAGCCGACCTGCGCCGCGTCACGCGGGTGCACATCAGCGAAACGATGTTGCGCCTTTTTCCCTACCTGCGACAGGAAGAATCCACCCCCTCGACTTCGTCTTCCTCACCGGCTAAAGACGCATCAAGTGAGCCGGGCAACGCAAACCACCACGACAGCAACGGTGGCACCTCATCCCTGCACATTGCAGAGGTGTGCCTGATCTGTGACGTGGACAACCCCCTCGTTGGCCCACGCGGGGCTACCTACACTTTCGGACCACAGAAGTGCGCTCCACCAGAGCACACGGCACCCGCCCAGCCAACGGAGTCTTCCCCAAACGCCGACGCAGCGCCGGCCTCGCAGGAGGATGCCGCGGTCGGGGCCGTCACCTCGGCTCATCAGCAGGTGCTGCTGGACTCGTTGGAGGCGGGCATGCGACACGCCGCAACGCGGGTGGTGGCGGCGACGTGGCAGGCCCTGCTCTCCCCGCGCGAACTCGCAGACGTGCGCGCGTCTGCCGCCGC
>MDUD01006613.1:0-27132 GCA_002216565.1 Crithidia mellificae | reverse complement strand
CCTTTCGTTCGACTGACGACGCGTTAGTGTTTACGTTTAGAATTACCTACCGCTCAGACATCTTTCTATAATTCTTTTTTCTCCTCACTTTCGGTCAACGCATTACAAAAAACCCCAAATCAGGAGTTTTTACACACAAAACACCAGCTTACTAGCTGCTACATTTCCATTTTTTTTGTCATTATTATTATTACCACTAACACTGAACTTCCTTCTTCTCTGTCTACCGCCAGTTCAGGCTCTTGGTTTTTCTATTCATTTTTCACACAATAATTTTAGAAGGTCGCTGTTTGCCTTTACAAAAAAGCTTCACCACTACTACTTTATTTTCACGTACGCCTCCGCAGAAAGTTAAGACAAGTGTTGCCGTTTGTCTTGGTCTATTGCTTTTTTTAACATTGCAAAGCCGTCACAACAGTATACGACCACACACACAAAAATCAAAAAAAAAAAAGGAAGTCATGCTGTCAGAAGACGAGCAGAAGCGGCAGCTGTACAACCGCCAGGAGTACGTGGTTGGCTCCGAGACGCAGGCGAAGTATGGCTCCACTAACGTCTTGGTCGTCGGCGTCAACGGGCTCGCTGCGGAGATCATCAAGAACATCGTCCTGACGGGTGTGAAGAGCGTGAAGGTGCTCGACGATGCGGCTATCGCGCTGGAGGACCTCAGCACCAACTTCTTTCTTCACCCCGACGACGTTGGCAAGCCGCGCGGGGCCACGGTGGCGCAGGCCGCAAAGGAACTCAACCGCTTCGTCGAGGTCTCCTCGGTTAGCGGTGACCCAGTGACGCACTTTCCCTCGGTGCACGTCGTCGTCTACACCAACGCTTTCACCTCCCAGCTGGCGGCCGCCAACCGTGCCGCCCGCGAACACGGCGTTAAGTTCGTGAGCTGCGAGAGCCGGGGTGTCTGCGGGTGCGTCTTCGTGGACGGCGGGGCGGAGCTGGACATCGTAGACACGGACGGCGAAGACACGGTCACCTGTGTCGTCACCGCCGTCTCACCGGAAGGCCTGGTGACGCTGCACGAGGACAAGAACCACGAGTGTGAGGTGGGCAGCAAGGTGTACTTCACGGGTCTCGAGGCGGTGCCGCAGGCGAACACGGCGGACCCATCGTCGCCGTCGTCGTGGCGCCTCTTCGAGGTGTCAGAGGTGATTTCGCCGCACATCATGCGACTGGCCGGCGTGAAGGAGCTGATGCAGGGCAGCGCCATCGACGTTGGCACCTCCGCCTACCTCCACACAACAAAGAAGGGTCGTCGGGAGCACTACAAGACCATTGAAGAGAGTGTGGCCAGTCCGGAGTGCCTGATGATCTTTGACAAGGAGGAGAAGTACGGGGCGGCCACGACGCTGCACGCGATGTTCACCGCCGTCGCCGAGGCAGGGCACGCCCCGACGACCGCAGAGGAGGTGGAGGCCACGATTCAAGCCGCCCGCCGCGCCAACCTGGCCGCAGAGGAGGATGTGATGCGGCTGCTGCTGCCCGTCTTCGCGGGCGACCTGAACCCGATGGCGTGCTTCATTGGTGGGATGGCGGCGCAGGAGGTGCTAAAGGTCTGCAGCGGCAAGTTTACACCCCTGCACCAGTGGATGTACTACGACGCACGCGAGGTGCTGCAGGCGCGGCTGTGTGGGGCGAAGGGCGTCTCCACGGGCACCTGCCCCGGCGCCGCCACGGCTATCTTTCCCGACCGCGCCACCACCGCGTCGCGCTACGCGGGTCAGGAGGCGGTGCTCGGCCACGCCTTCCAATCTTACCTGCACCACCGCAAAGCGTTTATCGTCGGCGCCGGTGCCTTGGGCTGCGAGCTGATCAAGAATGTGGCGCTGATGGGGTTTGGCGAGGTGTCCATCACGGATATGGACACGATTGAGATGAGCAACCTGTCGCGGCAGTTTCTCTTCCGTCACCACCACATTGGCCGACCCAAGTCCGTTGTGGCGGCGGAGGCGGCGCGTAAGATTAACGAGGAGGTGCGCATGACCGCCTACGAGTCGAAGATGGCCCCGGAGACGGAGGCGGTCTTCAACGAGGACTTCTGGGCTGCTCAGTCGATTGTGCTGAACGCGCTGGACAACGTGATGAGCCGCAAGTACGTCGACGGCCGCTGCCTCTTCTATCAGAAGGCTCTCATTGAGAGCGGCACGCTCGGCACGAAGTGCAACATGCAGCCCGTCATCCCATTTGTGACGGAGAGCTACAGCAGCAGCTACGACCCGCCAGAGAAGGGCATCCCGCTCTGCACGCTGAAGAACTTCCCGAATGCGATTGAGCACACGATTCAGTGGGCGCGCGACCTCTTCCACTTGCTCTTCGCCAGCGTGCCGGCGGACGTGAACCAATACTTGAACGACCCGGTTGCGTTTGCAAACAACCTCAAGAACGACCCCGCCGCCGCCGACACGGTGACGAAGAACGTGAACGATGCGCTTGTGCGGTGGCCGTCCAACGAGCAGGACTGCGTCCGCCTCGCTCGGCTGCTGTACCAGGAGCACTTCAACGACGGCTTCCGCCAGCTGCTGCACAACATCCCGCTGGACAAGCGGAACGAGGACGGCCAGCTCTTCTGGAGTGGCGCCAAGAAGCCGCCGACGCCGCAGGAGTTCAACCCGGACTCGGAGCAAGATGTCGAGTTCGTCTACCACTGCGCCGCTCTCTTCGCGGAGATCTACCAGCTGCCCAAGTTCAGCCTCTCCAAGGCGGAGACGGCAAAGGCGGCGGCCGCGGTGCACGTGCCCGACTTCGTGCCCCGCCACGCCGTCTTCGCGACTTCAGAGAAGCAAACCTCCCAGCAAACCTCCTCACCGAGCGGCATCAGCGTGGGCGACCTGCCGCCCGCCACAAACTTCGGTGCCCGCCGCATGAAGGCGGAAGAGTTCGACAAGGACGACAGCAGCAACCACCACGTGCAGTTCATCACCTACTGCTCCAACATGCGCGCCCGGGCCTACCACATCCCCGTGGCGGATCTAAACACGACGAAGCGGATTGCGGGGAACATCATCCCGGCAATGGTGACGACAACGTCGCTCGTGACGGGCCTCGTGGGCTTGGAGGCCCTCAAGTACCTGCTGATCCAGTTTCACCACCACAAGCAGCACTCGCCAGGCTCGTCCAAGGCAAACGCGGTGTACCTCGACGCTGACGAGGAGCCCGAGAAGCTCGTCACGCTCTTCCGCAGCGCCTTCGTGAACATCGCCCTGCCTTTCATCGCCTTCTCCGATCCTATTGTGGCGCAGAGTCGCAGCTACGCCCTGCCGAGCGGCAAGAAGCTGCGCTGGGGTATTTGGGATCGCCTGGAGGTCTCGGAGGGTCGCGACATGCCGGTGAAGGAGCTGGTGCAGCTCCTGAACGACCGCTACGAGCTCGAGGTGTTCATGATTGCCTTGACAAATGGCAAGATGATCTACACCGAGTTTGGCGGGAAGGCGAAGGACAAGGAGAAGCGGGTGTCGGTGGTGGCGCAGGAGAAGGGCGAGACCCTGCAAGACGGCATCGACTACTTCGACCTTGTCGTGACCGGCATGATCGGGGACGACGATGATGTGGATGTGCCCATCATCCGCTACCGCTACCGCTTTTGAGGCGGAGGATGCTTGCACGTAAATCCAACTTGAGTGTGGGCATCACTTTTTGTTGAGTAACTCGTTCCTTTGAAGGGTGATGATAGTGTGTGTCTGTTTTTTTGTTTTTTTTGGCCAAGGTCAGTTAAGGAGTTCTGTAAAAAGATGGCTCTGCTGATTGTTGTTGTTCGGTTTAAGCGCACTATACCTGTGAGGCTTCTTTGATTTTTCTTTATCCTTTGTTGTTGGTGTTGTTGTGAGCAAAGAGGGATGAGAGAAGCTGGGCTGCAATTTTTCTCCTTCCCTCTTCCAATTTGTCGTTGTGTAAATCATCTGTTTTTACATTCTATACAAATATTTACTATCATTTGCTTCAAAAATAAGAAACTACTTCTTCAACTTTACGGACTTACTTTCTTTGCATTTCTTTCACTTTGCAACTGTGCAGAGCGTGGTGTAGCGGCGTACTTGACTTCATTTTTTTGCTTAATGTGTGGCAATTATCTGGTTGGTTGCTTCTTCTGCGGGCTGCTTAACCGATAAAATTTTATACGTGCACGTGGTGTTTAGAAGAACAAACGTCTAGAAGAAAATTAAAAGACCAGAACCGATGGTGGCTGAGCATTTTCTTCTCATTGTGGTAGTACTTCCTCTACCTTCATTTCATTAGTTTGTGAAGAGTGACTAAGAGCTGTTTTTAGGAAGTACTAGGAGGATCAGCAGCCTTTACTGGACATTGAAAATTGAGCCAAATTATCTTTTTAACAACATCAAAATCCCTCTTACCCTACTTTTGACTATGATTTTTTTTAAGACTGGGGGAAGTTTACTTCTCTTCAAGAAAAGTCTACTATATATTATTTTTTTTTCCACTAATACATATCGCACTCTTACCGTGCGTGCTCATTCGGGAAGTGCAGTATTCGTTGTCCTTAGTTGCATTTGCAGAGGGCGACACAACTCCTTTCCTGCCTCTTCTGCCCTCTTTCAGTTCCGCTTCGCAGACTTTATATAAAGGTGTGTTTTTCTGTTCTCTAATCCGTAGCACCTTGCAGATTCTCCTTAATCTTTTTCTTCCTTATCTCCCCAATCGCTTTCCCTCTGTCGGCGTCATGTCTTTCCTTTCACGGGTGAACTACGTCATTGACAAGAGCTGCAGCCTCTTGGTGGGCTCCGCCGTGGCTGTGGTGGACGCCTACTGTGTTCTTCACTACACCACCTCCATTTTCGTACCCGTCTTCACGGCCAACGCGTGCCTCACGGCGGGACTCAGCAAAGGGCTGAAGCGACTTATCAATCAAAGCCGACCCGTCGGCGCACCGAAGCTGAGCCCCGGCATGCCCAGCAACCACGCCACCAGCCTGTCGTTTCTGTGCGTGTCCACCGTGTTCGCCCTGCAGAGGTACTGGGCAAGCGCGCAGCTGCCGGGCTACACACCAACTCGCACGTGGAGCCTTCGCCCTGTCCCTACCGTGCCGGACATCCCTTCCGCCGCCATTCGGCCGCTACAGGCGTTTCTTGTGTTGTACAGCCTCTACGCGACGGGGCTGCGCGTCGTGCAGGGCCACCACACCCCCGCGCAGGTTGTTGTTGGTTACACCTTTGGCGCGTGCTGCGCTGCGGTCTGCTTGGCGGCGAACTACGCGGGCTACACGGGCACGCAGCCGGGCGGCCGTGTAGACGAGTTGACGCTGCCGGTGAAGACGGCGGTGGTGGCGGTCTCCACGCTGGTGGGTCTCCTGGCGGCTCGCTCCATTTACCGTGGTGCGACCCACGGCCGCAGAGCAGTGCAGTCTGCTGCGTCCGCACAACCAAGGCGCTAATTCAGAACAAAGCTTTTTAACGTGTCTATTACTACTAAAATCTGGTGTACTGCTGGAACTTTTGTTTTTCCCTTGCGTTGGACAAACAACCCATTCTTATCGTTACGGTTTTTCTTCTTTCTTACCTTTTCTTTCTAAGGTTACGACCTTCCTTTTTTCTACAAAGCAAAAAGTTTTTTTTTTCCAGGCAGAAAAAAAAAAACAAATTGGCGCAAAAGTGTTTTTTTTCTTTTTTTGTTGGTGCTCACTTTTTCATGCTCGCTGCGTGGTTCGGTTTCTCAGGAACAGAAGCGACCACTTACATGTGTGAGCTTCTTCTCATTGTCCTTTTCCGTCCACTTGGATTGAAACCGTTGCTTGAGCGGCCTTGTGTTTCTACCCTTTCTTTTTATTATTTTTCTAAGCACGGCCAAGGTGCATCGTTAAACAAGTTTTCCCAACTTCTAAGGGACCACTTCCTGTGTTTCACTTCTTCTCTTGCGCATTCTCGGTAGTCTCGCGGCAAGTTGAAAAGCATCGGAATATCTCAAACAAGCTTTTACAGTAGAGTATAAATATGAAATAGCTTATACGTTGGCTGCTTTGCGATTTAGAGATGAGACCGTAGCTCTCAGAATAGTATGCGTTGAGAAGTAGGTGCGTTTACTTCCTCTCAACATCCTCGTCAACTTTTTTTTCTGCTGGGCTTAAAATTTCATAAAGTGAACACAGATTGTAGTGCTTATGAAAATATTTGGAAGAAGAAAAAATGAAACATTGTCTTTACTCTCCTTCTTTCTCTCCCTCTTATTATTCATTCTTTTCATATATCGTTCTTACTCTACAAATTTGGTAACACTGCTTGTTTTGTTCAGTGTTGTGGAAGGTGGTTGGGCAACTTTGGTTTCCGCCGGACATCAAAACTTGTGCTCTCTTTCAAGCATTACACCTGTTAATTCATTGCCTCTTCAATACATTAACGGTTTACTTTCAAAACCCCTGAGTTTCTTTTCGACTGTTTTTCTTTTTCAACATCTTTGTTGAATCTTAAGTCGCACGGCTTCATCGATTTCATATTTTTTCCTGGGTTTATAGGCACCAAAAATCTCCCTTTTTCCATATTTTTTGTCTTGTCTTTCTCCTCATTATCTGAGTCACGTGCTTCGTTCTTTTCCTTGCTTTTATTTTGTCTTTGTTTTTCTTTGTCTCTGTGACTAATTTTTTTATTATTATTAGGGTAGAAAGTAGGCTTTACGCTGGCTGTTAGGCAAATTTCACTTGTGTGCACTAACTGAGAAGTGTGTGTTCGTGCACGTGGGAGGTGACTGTGAAGGCATTACAGGTCATTAATTCCCCTTTCACAAATTTCCTCTGAGCTTCGTGTACAAGTCAATAACTGCTTTCTCACTAACTATTCTGCTATTTAAAAATCACGACCAAAGAAAAAACCTTCTTTCACATACATCCAATAGCTTCTCCGATTTGCTTCACTGTCTCATCTCTTCTGATTTGCTTTAGTGTTTATCTGTGCGTATTTGTGCCTGTTTCTGCTCTTCTGGTGATATCAAAACGGTCCTTTCTTCTGTTAGTTTTAATTCTTTCTTTTTAGTCTGGTGGAGGTGCTCGAAAGCCAACCCGCCTCTAACTTGTTAACTCCAGACTCCGTTTCCGGGTTATCTCGTTCTTTTCTTTGCTTCTTGTGTGTGTGTACAAAAGCGCCAGCAGCTCACTTTCTGTCTCTGCCATTTCTTTTCCTTACCTGTTTTGTACTACACCTTTTTTATTTTTTGCTAACAAGAAAACTAAAGGATATCTCCAGAGAGCTCTGCTTCTTCATCAGCTTTTTATTTACATCATTGTTGAAGGCCGTGCGAGGTGGAACTTTCACAAACAGCTCCTCCTTGGCGCTGCCTTTTACTTTTTGTATTCTTTTCTGCTCTTCGCAGGCAGTGACATAAATTACAGGCATCTTTGATTGTTGTTATTGTCGTCGTGGTGTTTTTTTTTACTAATTCGGTATATTGTTGCCTGTCTACGCCGTGTTCTCTCCTGTCCCAATTACTCGTTACTTTCTCCTTTTGGTTTTCAGACTAGTTAAAGTTTGTGACTTCTGTTTACAAAGCGCGTTACCTCGTTGTTTATTCTCCTTTTTTTGCCCTTTTTTTTCAAGCTTCCTTCTTTTTAAACCTTCTTTTCTGCTCACATATATCAGCAAAACCTATACCCATTTCTACTAAACCCTTATTACTGTTGACTCTGTTGTTGACTGCCCCGCCTCTGCCGTACTCGAGGACACAGCTTTGGACACATTTCATTACCGTCATTGCTCCCCATCGAACACGTATACACCGCGCTAAGCACCCCAAAAAAAAAAATACCCTCAGTCGCTTTAAAAGACTATCAACCTTTTCTTTTTCGTCTTGTACTACCCTAGTCTTAACGTCCGGTGCGTGTGTCCGCGCCTAATCCTTTTTGAAAATATATATATTTGGAGACTTTTCTTCGTGATAGTACCAATTTTTTTATCATTACGTCCTTGCTTTTTCTTGCTTTCACACCCCTGTGATTACGTGCTCATTACGTCTTTCCTTTTTGCGACATTAATTGCAGACAATTCTTTTGTCGCACGCTCGTCTCCTTTTCTTTTCTTTAAAATTGACTTTTTTTTGCACTTCTGCTTCTCGCACAAAAGACGCTACCTCTGTTATTCAAACTCTTCAAGTTTTTTTTTTGTTTTTCTTGTATTAGCCAAAGTAGTCTACTCAACACGTTTTACAGGAAGAAAAAAAAACTCGTACCTTTTCTTCTTGTTGCAGTTGAGACTTTTACTGTTTTTTTTATCTGTTCACAAAGTGTGAAGCTTAGACGTTTCGGAACGGAGCACATACACTATCTTTCAGCACAATTACCGTTATATACAAATACATCCGCCTGACCATTCAATCTCCCTTTTTCATTTTGTTTCTGAGTCTTTTGCGCGGCTTTGTCCTAGCTTGTCCTAACAAAAGCTAGAACTGTGCTGTGTTTTCTTGATCAACCGCTGGAGTTTTTTGCTACCTCGTTCTCTTCTTCGTCTTTTGTTTATTGTATTTCTGCATCAGATAATTTTTCAGTGGCACTGGCTAGAATAGATTGTGCTTCATCTGCTTTCTTAGCGAGAACTAAACGACGCCACAAAACGCCTAATAAATAAAAAATTTGTGTCCGGTTCAGTGTACGTTGGCTAAGCTGTTTTTTGATAGGTGTGTCGATTAAAACTCAATTTGGCTTTTTGTTATCACAGCCTACTTTTTTTAAACTTTCTACTTGCAGTAGGCACCAGCGCAACACCGCTTCATGCCTTCGTCAAACCACTCACCTTACGGCATGGATAAACGCGCATCTCCCTTTGGAGACCTTGACGACGAGCACGGCAGCCTGCCTAACTCCCAGGTGCGCAGTAGCGCCTCAAACACAAACCACAACACCACCACCACACGTGCGCCACGCAGCGCGCTAGACTCGCCAGCCGCTGCTGCCGCGCTGGCCGCGCATCCGCACACGAACAGCAACAGCAGCCATACTCACGACAACGCGAGTGCGGCAAATAGTCACAGCAGCAGACCCAATCGGCTGAGTGAGAACGGTGGTGGTGGTGGTGGTGGTGGTAATAATGGAGGCAACAACAACGCCGGAGGATCGAGCACCAACCCGTCCTCGCAGACGCAGCGAAGGCTCTCCGACTTCAATGCCAGTAACTCAGGCCTGCTAGAGGGCTCGCTGACCTTTGCGAGTTCACCGCGCCAGCTGAACGGCCCGACGCTGCCACCGATGGCACCGCCCATGACGAATGCAACACCGCCTGGCGTGAAGAGTCCGGTGCAGGAGGCGCGGGAGCAGCCGACAGTGGCGACACCGCCCCCCTCGCCACCACTGCAGCCTCAGCTACATCAACAGCAGCAGCAGAAGCAGATCCCGCCCCCGCCGCAGCGCATTGTCTCACCGATCGCCAACTCCTCACCCCCGGTGACGAGGCGGGAGACCTCGATGCTGTCGGCCCCTGATGGGGGGTTGGCGACCATGCCGCCCACCGCCACCCGACGCACTGTGGGCTTTGCAAACAACAACGACGGCGCGGCTTCCTCCACGCTGGCCTCCACGGCACGGCAGACCTCCAACGGCTTCAGCGACCCTCACGCGTCCATCCTCGGCATGTCCGACACCCGCCGCACGCAGCGACCGAGCGAGGCGAACAACAACAACAACAATAACAACAATAACAATCGCAGCTCTGAGATGCTCTCCGCGACGATTCCCAAATCAGAGGAGCCCGCCTACTCGAGCAGCGCGGATGCGTCCAAGTCGGTCATGACGGACTCGGCGAAGCGCCGCAGCAGCAACGACAAGGAGGACGCGGAGGGCGACGCGGAGGGCGATGGCGAGAACGAGACGCAGCAGCCCTCGTCGCACAACCGCTACAACAAGGCGTACGCAAACCTCGTCATCACAAAGCCGAGCACGAGCGAGGTGCCGGAAAACGCGACGGCAACGATGCTGCCCGGGACGGACCCGCGCGACGAGGCGCAGATTCGTTCGGCCGGCACGCTGGGCTCGACGCGGCTGCCCGTCTTCGATCGCGCGAAAGCGGCGCTCTTCACGCCTGGGCTGGCCAACGCGGGGTCGCCGCGGCTGCGGCACGGCCGCCAAGGCAGCGGCAGAGACGACAGCGGGCCGCTGGACCTGTCCACTGGTGGCGTCGACAGCAACAACAACAGCACCTCGCAGAACAACAACAACAACAACAATATTCTCAGCACCCCGCAGTCTGCGCGGCGGCGTCTCAGCATGCTCATCACTCCCCTCCTGCGCACACCCATTCACCGGCAGCAGACCAGCGGGATCAGCTCGCCGCTTGTCGTGGACCGGTCGGTGCTGGAGGAGCCGGCGAGGTCACCTGCCACGTTTGGTGACCGTCTGAAGGAGCTCAATGGCGACGACGACGACAAGGCCATTAAAATTCACATGGTGTGGCAGATGCGCGAAGGGCAGACGCGCTGCACCCTCTCCCCCAACTTCATCCTCGCCTCTGTCAACGACCGCGTGTGCATTCACTGGTACGACAGTTCGGAGGAAGTGTTCGAGACGGATCAGACCTACCTGAACGTGGTGCCCGGCGGGCGGCACAGCTGCTACAACACCGCCTCCACCCCGAGCGGGGACGACGATCACGCGATGAACGACGGCAACGCGGAGGCGTTCGAGATGAACCAGGTCTGGAGCGCGCCAGAGGACGCCAACCACGAAGGGACGACGAGCCACAGACTGGGTCGTGCGGCGGGCGGCAACAACAATAATAACAGCGGCAACGATGCGGTGGTGACGGTGAAGCCGCAGCTGGACAAGAACGAGCCGAGCGCGTTTAAGAAGGATGCGAGCACGCCGCTGGTGATTCGCGTGCGCACGCCACGGCCGGGTCGCACGGACTCCCTCGGCGGCCCCCTCACCCTCGGCGACTCCATCGCCGGCACGCCGGGCACCGCCCGTGGTGCGCTGCGCAGCCGCCGCCTCGCCTCGGAGGTGTTCATGACGCGCGAGGAGGGCACCAACGACGCGTCCAACCGCGTCAGCAACCGCAGTGATCAGAACCTGCGCGAGACGAACCTGTTTGCCAGCGGCACCACCCCACTCGTCACGGGGCACTCACGACAGCCGAGCTCGAGCTGGATGCTGCAACGCTCCGCCACGCGGCAGTCTGTTGGGGAGAACTACCAGTCCTTCACCATCAGCTTCCAGAAGTCGGGCGATTACTACTTTGTCTGCTCGAAGCACAAGCGGACGATGCGGTTACACGTGCAGGTGCAGTCGGAGCGCTCGCTGGTCCGGTGGCGCTGGATTCTCGTCATTGGTGCTGCCGTCCTCATCGTGGCGCTCATCGTCATTGTCGTGGTCGTCCTGGCGTACTGGATGCAGCACAGCACGTTCTTGTTCGGCAAGGACGACAGCGCCACGTACGAGCAGTACATCGCCTTTCTCAACATCCACGACTTGATCACGCTGAAGCTCTTCCCCTTCCTCGCCGTTGGCGTGCTCGTCGTGCTCATTGTCATCTTAGCCGCCATCGGGTGGTCGGTGTATCGCTGCTTCCTACCCGCGCGACAAGGCGCCTACACACGAGGCGTGTACACCCACACACGCCGCATCTTCGCCCTTGGCACGGCGCTGCTCACCTTTGCGCTCATCGTGCTCCTCTTTGTCGCCTTCGGTCTTGAGATGAACGTGATGAACGGCGTCAATCAGCTCGCCCTCTCCATCGGCTCCGGCGTCACAAGCACTCTCAACCTCTACTCCACCGCCGTCGTGCAGGTCAACTACATCGTCAACGAGAGCGCGGTGCTGTTCCCCGATATCTCCATCCCGACAGACCAGATCTTCAACATCACCTCCGGCGTCAGCAGCCTCATGTCGCAAATTATCAAGTGGACGTCGTTTGTGGAGGACATCGCCCAGGTGGCGTTCCGTGTCATTCCGATCGTCATCTTCCTCGCCATGCAGCTGGGCCTCTTCGCTGCGTGTCTGACGATTGGTGCGATTATCCTGCACTTCCGCAAGGCGGCCGTCGCGACGACGTGGATGCTGGCGGCCAGCTTCGGCATATTTTCCATCGTGTGCGGTATCGAGTTCGCGATCACGAAGCTCTTCAGCAACATCTACAGCAGCGTCGTGGTGCTGCGCGACGACCCGTCCGACTTTGGCAACACCCTCGGCCTCGCCAACAACAGCTTCGTCTCACAGCTGCTGTCGTACTGCACCATCACCATCGACGACGTCAGCGTCATCTCGAACTACGTGAACGAGATTTTGACGAACATCAACAACTCACTGGACGCGGAGGGGCAGAAGGACTTCGCGTCGGTGTTCGAGTTCATCCAGGGCGTCGTCCCGACGACGTTGGAGGCGCTGAGCAACTACACAGACTACATCGCTGCCAACCTCGACGTCCTGCAAAAAATTTTGGACGACAACGGCGCACAGGTGAACGACCTCGTCCACCAGAACGTCGTCCCCATGCTACAGACACTCCTGAGTGTGGTGCAAACGTTAAAAGGGCTCGTGAACTGTCAGGTGATTCGCGATATCGTCGCTACGGCTATTCCTATTTTTAAAAACGAGGTGTCGAACTACAACCTTGCCGTCTTTTCCTTTTTGCTTATTGTGTTCGGCATCAGCTTCATTCTTTTCATCTTTTCTGCCGGTGCGACCTACGCCCTGCGCAACCCACGGCGGACGTGGTGCAACATGCGCAGTGGTCGCTGGTTCCGCTTCCGCTACTCGTACAAAACACACATCGCCACCCTCATGCAGGGCGCGAAGGTCAAGACGCGACCCAAGACCGTTCTCCAGTGGATGGTCCACCACACGGAGCCCATTATGTATCAGCTGCAGACGGTGAAGCTCGTCTGCTACTCCGCCTGCGCGCTCATGTTCTTCGATTGCATTCTCATCGTCCTCTTTAACGAGGTCTCGCGCGGCACCCGCACCTCGAAGATGCTGCAGGCCATTTCGTACCTGGGCTGTGCCACGCTGCTCTTCTTACTTCTGGCCGCCCTCTTCCGCCGCGCCCTCATCCGCTGGATCTTCCACTTTTGCTCGCTGCTGTGCGCGGGCGGCTGCCTCGGCGTCGCAGTCTCGCAGGCCATCGTCGGCTTTGTGTACTTTGGCCAGTGCGTCGACCACACGCGGTACGAGATGAGCTCGCTCACCTATGGCTCCCCGGTCTACCTGACGTGCTCTGCGACGTACATGGGCTACAACCTGGAGGTGGCCATCTACGCCGTCATCATCTTCTTCAACAGCATCACCGTCGTCGTTACCCTGGCCATCCAGATCCGCTACGAACGCAACCTGAAGGCGTCCTTCCAGCACCGCCACTACATCGGCGTGCTGTCGCCGCTGGAGAAGTTCTTTCCGTGGCTGAAGTGCGTCTTTGTGGACTACCTGTACGTCAAGCGCATCTACTACGGCCTCCTGATCTTCGTCACGGTGGTCTTTCTCGTCTGCTTCGCCGTGCTGGACATCGGACAGTGGTCGGTCATCCGCGGCGTGACAAAGCAGACGCTGCGGGACTCTGATATTGTGCAGGTCATCGATCCCACCGTTGGCTGCAACGGCGACTCCAGGTACTGCGACCTGCGGGCCAACCAGATCATCTGGGCCTGCGCGCACAACGCGCACAGCAGCCTGGAGGACGGCTTTGTGCTGCCGAACCACTACTACAACATCACCCACCAGCTCGCCGCGGGCATTCGCAGCTTCATGGTGGACGTGTGGTATGACAAGATCAACTCTACCGTCAGCGACGAGGAGGACGTCTACGTGTGCCACACGCTGTGTCTGATGGGCCGCCGACGGTGGCGCGACGTGGCGAGGGAGTTCAAGCTCTTCCTCGACAAGTACCCGGAGCAGGTGATCATGATCATCTTCGAGCAGTACGTCAACAGCAGCTCGCTTGGGGAGATTCAAGATGACGTGGGCCTCACGCAGTACACGTGGTTCAACGATCAGGTGCCGCCGAACTACAACCCCGACTACAAGTGGCCGACGCTCCGCCAGCTCATCAACAAAAACCAACGCGCGCTCATGTACAACGACGAGCTGGCGACGGCGAACCGGAGCAAGGACTGCCCGGAGTGGCTCTACTACTCCTTCGACTTCCAGTACGAGAACTTCTACACGACCCTCTCCGTGAATGACTGGGTCTGCGACATCCACCGTGGCTGGTGCACCGCCGACCCCGTCATTGTGAACTGCAGCGACCCGGACAACGTGAACAACTCGGCGTGCGTGGAGAGCTCCTCGTCTTCACAGTCTGGCTCATCGGACCTGAGCGCGTCTTCGGGGTCGTTGTCCTCGTCGTCCTCCTCCGATTACAACTATCTGTACTTGAAGGACATCACGAACTGCACGGAGTTCGGCGCGGATATGCTGTGGAAGAACGGCAGTGCGGTCTACAACAGAATCTTCAACACAAACCCACCCAACATCCGAAGTAAGATGAGCACGATGAACCACTTTATCACCAACGGCGCGGGTTCGCCGGTGCAAGCAACGCAGGCCAACCAAGCAGTGCAGGTGCAGTCCACCACGTACATGTGTTCCTCGACGTGGAACACGGTAGTGAACATCCTGGCGTTTGACTTCTGGAACATTGCGAACCCGCTCGGCACCATTCAGGCGATGAATCAGAACATCGCGAAGTACGGCAATCGGTACAATTTCCAGGACCAATGGAGCAAGATGCTCTTTGGAACAGATTCTGTATCCTTTGACACGGATTAACACTACACACCTGTTTTTTATTTCTCTTAATTATTATAATTCGTCTTTCTCTTTTTTCTTGCAACACGGCTGCTTTAGTTATTGTTACTATTATTATTAGTATTGTTTCTTTTGCTTCGCTTTTTCTTCAGCTACTAGGGTTTTGTGTCGTCGTTTGGACACACAGGAAACTCTTTTTTATTACCTTCTTTCTTTTTCATTTCTCACCCTGCTTCTTTTCCTCGATGTTTAATTTTCAAAGCGTAGTATCGCACTGTATCTCATATTTCAACTGTCTTAGTAATGCTGTTGTCACTCCAGATGCTTTTCAGCACCCTTTACTCCCGGTTTTCTTTTCTTTGCCCTATTATCAGAACTAGTGCTTTCTGCGTTTATCTCTGTTAAATACTTCCTTTTTGTTGTTTCTCCAGTTTCTCTTTTTTTGTGTGTGTGCTCCTGCGGAGGCATTTCCTCGGCGAGGCACTTTAACACGCAACAAATCGATTGGCGTCTTTCTTTCTTGCATCTTCAACGATTTGTCTATTTTTTTCTGTAACAAGCTGATTTCTCTTGTATCCAAACTTGTGTTTTGTTTTTCCTCTTGTATTTCTTCACAGGGCAAGCTTGCAAAGAGAATCTTTGCAACTTAGAAATACAGTGCCGCATGTACAGGCACGGGAAGCACTCTTTTCCTCTCCTTTTTTTTGTGCCTTACACCTTTTTTTGTGTGTTCAACAGACATCTTGAGTAGGCTTTACAGTACACACTTTTTTTTCGGCCTGTTCTTTTGTACTCACCTTTCAAGCACTTCTTTGGCTTGTCAATAGCTGAGTTTGCGTGCAACACAGTGACTGTGCCACTCCACCAGTGCCGTCTGTGATTCCATTCCTGACACTCAACGTGTGTACGCTTTAGCCACTATTAAAGACTTTTTTTTCCACCAATTTGTATGGCGACTTTCAAGCAAGAATAAAACTAACAAAATAAAAGCATTTGTCTCTTCCATCATAATCTGTTTCGCACCTGCGAGGCAAATTTGTGGCCAAGCACACAAATAACACGCTATTTACCCTTCTTACCTTATCTTTCCCCCTCTCTCACTTTTGACTTTCTTTCAAAAGCATTAATTAAGTAAACCTTTTTTTTCTTTTCTTGCTTGCGTTTGCAGAAATACTCTGAGGTTCCTCTTGATAAATAACAGCAGAAGTTTCTGCTTTCGGCTGTCTTTTATTTTTGCATTTTTTTTTACAACTTAAAAAGGTAATGTCTTTTTTTTTCTGTTTGTTTGTGTGTTTTAATCGTACGTTTCGACACCAACTGATATAACTGTCTATGCATATCAAAAATAACAAGTTTGTTTTTACCGTCAGGAGAACGGCAACGAGCAGTTTTCAACGCTTGCGGGTACAACAGGTAGTAGCACGACATGTGCTTTTGCGCAGCAGCGCTTCAGTTCTTCAAAGTGAGATTCAGACCAAATAAGAATTCACGACAAGCAAATCGTCGAAATTTCAGTTCTATTAGCCGAATGCAAACCACCGATATCCGCGCTTGCTTCGACATGTTGTCCACTTCATTTCTCTTCTGCATTCTCAACCACTCGTTTTATTTTTTTCGTTCTTTGTAGTGCATTAGTCAACCGAGAGATGAAGTAGATTAAAAACAGAATATTTGCGCAATTTTCACGATCACATTCATTCTGACTCTCATTGGAAGGGATTCACCTCTTCTGGGGTTTTTTCTCTCCGCTTTTGTTTCCGTCTTTTCTCATCTCACTTAGAGAGTAATGCAATTTGCCACCTTGAGGTTCTCAACGAGCCGTGCCGCAGCCTGCAGCACTACCTGCCTGGGCTTTGCTCGTCCGACCCGACTGCTGCGCAGCAGCTTCCAGCCCAACCTCACCTCCCTGACGAACCAAGTAAACCGCAACGAGGATTTCCTGAAGTTTGGCAACAAGAACATCACCCCCGGCGTGCCGCGCCTCGACCGCCGCGACGTCCGCGCCATTTCAATTTTGCACGAGACCCCGCACCTCCTCGTCGCCGGCCGCAACTTTGCGAACGGTTTCTCCGGCAACCAATTTCTGTTAATCCAGAAAGAGAAGAAAGAGTGCATT
Organism: Crithidia mellificae; assembly: GCA_002216565.1. NCBI lineage: Eukaryota > Euglenozoa > Kinetoplastea > Trypanosomatida > Trypanosomatidae > Crithidia > Crithidia mellificae. The sequence goes on along the minus strand of MDUD01006613.1, from coordinate 10,351 downwards.
TTTGTGGACGCCGCGGATGATTGGCCGGATGACTGGGTTTCCTTCATCGCCAGCTCAGGGCTCCGCCCGACCCATTTCTTCCTCACGCACTGCCACGTCGACAGCGTCGTCAACCTCAACGCCTTCCTGGCGGTGATGGAGCAGCACTTTCACGTCCGGCTCGGGCTCATGTGGTGCCCGGCGGAGCAGTCGTGGGTGGACGCGTTTCCGCGGTCCTGCGAGCGCTACGGTAGGCTGGAAGAGATGCGGCAGCCGCTGCCTCTTCTGAAAAATAGCCTGTACAGCCACTACACCTACGCCCACCAGCTACGCCAGCGGCAGCGTGCGTTGAATGAGGCAGTCGGGGCTGCGGAGTTGCCGCGGCAGCTGGTGCGGTCCAGCGACATCCTCCTCTCCAGCGCCACCAACCGCTCCACCTCGTTTTACGAGTTCGGACCACACTCCGTACTGCACTACATCTTCACCCCCGGCCACTCCCCTGGTCACATGATGCTCAGCCTACCGCGGGAGCGGCTGCTCTTTACCGGGGATGTGCTCTACTACAACGGCGTGGGCCGCGTCGACCTGCCGTGGGGCTCTGGTGAGCGACTGGCGGAGAGCCTGCTGACCTTGGAGGACTACCCGGACAGCACGGTATTGTTGCCGGGGCACGGCCGCCTTACCACGCTCGGCCGCGAGCGTCGCGAGAACCGAGCGCTGCGGGCGCTTTACGAGCGCCGTGCCGCTGGCGACCAGCAGGTTTCCGTCGGTTTCAACACAGGCTACCTCTAAACAAAAATAGGGAATATTCTTATTTCTGTTTTTTTTTTTGTCTATGCAAGTTGTTGCATAGCTGTCTTTGCTACTCGTCACACACCCCGTCTAAACTTGAATTGTTTTTCTGTCATCTGCTGTTTCCCGAGCTCGCGTCAAGTGATACCTTGCCAGAAAAAAAATTTGTGATTAAGCAGATTTCGGTGCATTAACGAGCAGTGTTGGAAAGCACAGCCAAAAAGAAAATTTTATGGCCTTTGCCGTGCACATCTCAAATTATCGGGTTTTTTTTTGTTTTCTCTCTCTCTCTCTCTCTCGTTATCATCTGCTCCTCAACTCTTGTATTTCAATTCCTGATTTTCCGTACTATCTCAATCAAAACCTAATCACGTCAGTCCTTAGAATTCAACACAAGAAAGAAATACAGACAAACAAACAAAAGAGTGCAATGTCGTCTTGGGTCTGCCCAGAGTGCGAGTACGAGAACGAGGACGCAGACAACGTGTGTGCCGCGTGCGAGGCGGAGCGGCCGGCCTCCTCCGGCGCCGCCGCAGCCGCCGACGACGATGACGAATACAAGCACATCCACGTTGGTGTTATCACGGAGTGCGAAGACGCGCCGAACACAAAGCTGAAGCGGCTGAAGGTGAACGTGGGCGGCGGCGAGCCGATTCCGGTGGTGACGGCGGCGACGAACGTGAAGGCGGGCGACCACGTCGTGGTGGCGTGCGCCGGGGCTGAGGTGAAGGGGGAGACGGTGAGCAAGACCACGGTGAAGGGCTTCCCCTCGCAAGGTATGCTGTGTGATGCCGGTATGCTGGGGTGGGTGGGCGGCGGCGCGGGAGCCGCGGTGGTCCTGCCGGCGTCTTTTGCGCCGGGAACGCGCCCGCCGACGAGCCGCCCGCGCGGTGATGCAGCGTAATCATTGTCGACTCTAGCGTGCAAAGCCAGCAGGAGCATTGCTTGTTTTTTTCCTTCCTTTTTTTAATTAATTAAAATTCTGAAATAAGTACAAGACACAAGTTGATTGCGAACACACGCAAGATGAAAGACAATGGGATGTTATGGCAAGTTGACTTGTAAATGATGGTAATACTAGAGAATAATGCGCTTCTCTCTAGCACCTTGAGAAGCATTGCTCTACTCCGCTGTACGTGTGTTTGAGTTGCGAAAAAAATAATTGAATGATAGACTCGCTTTCCAACAAAAAGAAAGCTTTACCTTTTTCTCCCTTTGCTCCTTCCTCTATTCTTTCACTGCGACATCTCTAATCATGTGGTTGTCAGAACAGTTCAATTTGTAGCCGTGTACGCGTTACCTGCCGGCGTTACGCCAATTGTTTTTTTTCCTCCTTTTTCTGCCTCATTTCTGTAACTAACTTAACTGCTCGTAGAGCAACAGAGCTCCAAGCACGTGATTTGCAGTACGCACACGCTGTCACTTCACAGTTTCTTTATAGTTTGTTTCTCTCTTTGTAGCCGTGCAAAGAGGCTTGTTTCCCTTTCTGTTCCCTTTCTTCCCTTTCAAGTGTGTGCGCTTTTTTGTTTTCTGTTTTGTATTCTGTTTTTCGTATTACCATTGTGACTCATAGAAACTTTTTAAGCTCTTTCTTTTTTCCTCTATTGTCTTGACGCTGCGCAGCTTTCACAAAAATACCCTCTACTCGACAACAAACAGTCTCCTTGCCTCTGCGCCATCGTGCAGACACGCTTCGAGACCCTGTACTACTACAACGAGAGAGGAGTATCATTTCTTGAGAACCCAGCAGCAAACGTTCTGTGTGTGTGTCTTGTAAAACCCTGATACACGAAGTTACCGGGAAACAGCCTTTTTCTTTCTGCGTCTTTTCTCTTCGTTTTACTGTCTCCCCTTCCATTGAGGTTCCTCTTCCTCTTCTTTCTTTTTCTTTCTTTTGTCACCGTTGATCTCTCTTTTTCGTTGTTTCGTAGCTATTTTTCCCTACTTGCTGTCTCGTTAAAACAGTATCTTAATCTAATAGAATCAATATCGTATTTTGATCCTTCTAGTTGTATCTTTTTTCTTTTTTTGCTCTGTATAAGTTGGCTTTATCGCGCTCTCACCTTGTCTTCGGTACGCGAGAGAGCATCAAATTGTATAGTTTGACAACTTGCGGGAAGTGATTGCAAGCAATAAGGGTTCTTGTTTGTGTCTGAAAAGAGCTTTGCAAAAGCGAGTCTATCGTGAGGTGACCTCATTCTGTGTCACTTATTAACCTATTATTTTTGATTTTTCTTGTTTCTTTTTCTGCGGAAATCACGCATCCTCAAACATTTTTTCTATAAAGCGTAGTCAAAAAATTGCACACTAGTCTTTCCTTCGCAAGGTTCTTCTACAAACAGTAAAACAAAGCTGCTCTTGATGGAAGACAACTCTTTCTTTTCTGGGCTCTCCGGCATTGAGGAGGCCATTGGCGAGTCCAGTTACGGCCGCTGCATCACCCTCTGGATTACCAGCTGCGAGCCGCCTGCCGATGCCATCTGTGTGCGACTGGGCGGCCCGGGCAGTGTGTGGCACACCGTATCCCTCCCCATGTCTCAGCCCCTCACCATTCACCGCGCCACCGGCGTACGTGTTCTGCGACGGGCAACGGAGCTGGCGGTGGCTACGCCAGCCTACGCGCAAAGCGCCGCCGCGGAGAGCGACGACGTGCACGCGAGTGCGTCAATGGCCGCGATGGACGTCCTGACCAACCTCGCGAGCACCGCGGCGGGGTCCACGGTGGTCACCACCGCGAGCGCGGCAGGGGAAGCCGGCGATGCACCCGACACGGAGTTGCTTGCGGCGCCGGCGGCTGCGGCGGCAGCTGAACAGGAGGAGGGCGCCGATGCAGGCGCGCAGCACCCGCCCCTGCACGTCCATCTCCGCTGGGCTGTGGGTGACATCTTACCCGGGGCCCCGCTGTCGGCGGAGGCGGCGCAGGCCGGCGCTGCGTCGATTTCGTCGCCTGAGCTGTCCGCGGATGACAATGAAGACACTGAAAGCCACCATGTGGAGCAGGAAGCGCAGAAAGAAGAAGCTGCGCCGCATCATGACACAGACGAGGAAGACGGCAAGAGCGAAACAGGTGGCGCTCCAGGCCACCAATCAGAGCCGCACGACGCTCGCGACACGAGCGCTTCTGTGGACGACCCGCAGGGCACTGAAGCGGCGGCGGCAGCGGTGGCGAGCGATCTTCTCGGCGTCCCTGCCTCGTACCGCACCCCATTTGACGAGGCAGACTCTGTTCAAGAGGACGCCGATGGCGCTCCGGCTGCCCAGTCGGCTGCCACCGCCGCCTCGTCCTCGGCCGAGCTGGGCGATGAAGACTCTACCCCCGACAGCTCCGCCTTTCACTCCCCTCTCAACCCCGCCCCGACGCCCGAGGCACCCGAGGTGAACGTGTCTGAGCAGCCACCACGGTTGCACGAAGACGACGACGCGGACAACGAGGCGGATGGGTTTCATGCCGCGTACCCGCCTGCCACGGCCAAGTCAAGCACCGCGACCGCCAGGCCGTTCATCAACGACGAGGACGAGCGCAGCGGCAGCGAAGATGAGGCCCACCCCCTGCACCCGTCCCCGCCCACCTCAAACGGCACGGCTCCGATTCGCTCGCACTCCCCCGTGTCCCATCTGCCGGGCCCGCTGAAGCTGCCCCCGCACGGCCTCCACAGTCCGCCAGAGGCGAAGGACCCGGTGGCGGTCTCCTTCAACGACAGCGAGTTCGCCGGCGCCGCCCCGCACCGCGAGCCCTCAACGCACGTGTCGGGCGGCTACTCCTCGTCACGCTCGAACACGCCGCGGCGGCAGCGGCCCCGCAGTGCGCGGCGCAGCACCGTGCAGATGGACCTCGCCCCGGTTATGGAGGACACGCTAGAGCACCCGAAGACGGGGGCTGACGCAGCAGGAGCAGCAACAGCAACAGCGGCAAAGCCGGAAGGCAGCACGGAGGACTCGGTGCACATCAGCGACGACGACGACGACGATGTGCCGCAGCCGGCAATGCACCTCCCGCCCCCGCCACCGCCTCCGTCGCTCCCTGTTGCGACGTCACCCGTGAATGTGAACAAGGAAAGGGAGGAGCTGAAGCCTTCGCCCCCTGCGCCGCCGCACGCCACCCTTCACTTTGCCACCAGCCCCGCAGAGCCGCAGCGACCCGCGCCGTTTGCGCCGTCTGCACGGCCGCACCCGTGTGCGGACAACCTTTTCGAGGGTGCAGCCGCGGGTGACGTTCTCGTGACGGTGGCGGTCGTGGCGGTCGTAAACACAAAAAGCGCCGCTGACCCGCACCGAGTAGTGTCCGTCAGCCTCAACGCTCACGCTGATGCGGAGGCTGCCGACACTGTGGCGGCGGACGACGAAGCTGTGTCTTTCCACACTGCGCCGACGCTGCGCAGCTTAGCGGCTGCGATGCCGCAGCTGAGCGCCCCTGTCCTGGTGCACCCGCTACGACACGCCGAAGCCGCGTTAGACGGGGCAGGTCGGGAAGGTGATGCGGCCACAGCCGAACTGACGCTCTTGCATGCTGCGTGCACTGTGCGGGAGTCGGTGGTGGCCGCCGGGGCCGCTACATCGTCGACGGCGGCGACGACGGAGTTGTGGACGTCGCGCGCAGATGTTCCGCTGGTAGACAAGGTGCGTCAGCTGTCGGTGCCATCGCAGACGGCATCGTCCTCCGCGGCCTCCGCGTCGCCGGTGACGCAGGAAGTGTGCTTCGACGGCGCGAACGGCGACCACGTCGTGACGAAGTGGACGTTTCTCACCGTGGGTGCGTACCGCGAGGCTGCGCTGAACCTGCGCTGCCGCGCTGATGAGCCGGGCCAGCCCACTCTGCAGCTGCTGCTTCTTGTGGACGAGAAAGCGGCCCAACGCGAAGCCAAAAAGCACGAGAGTCACGGTAACAAGAGCCACCACGCATCACAGACGTCGCAGATGAGCGTGCCAGCCCACGTGTGGGTCAGCGCACCAGGCGCGTCGGCCACCTCGGTACAGCATCGACTGACTGCAGCGACCACGGCACACAGCCCCCTGCATCAGCCCGTTCACGTCGCGCTGCAGGACCCGCTTGGCTACATCGCTGTGCACATCCCTCAGCTGCAACAGCACGCACACCGGCACCGCCAGAAGCAAGCAGAAGGAAATGGGCCCATGTCAGCCTCGGCGCACGTGGAGCCGATTTTCTTTCGTGGCTTCTCGGACGAGTGGGTCCGTGCAGCAGCGCTGAAGCACCCCACGGTCACCCTCTACTACCGCATCGTCGCCCCTGCTGCCTCCCTGGCCCTGCCCACACTTGTCCCGCAGCTGCCAAGCCCGTTGCACGATGCGCTGAAAGCCAAAAAGACGGCAACGGAGCGCGGTGGCAGCGCCAAAGTGCTGCGCGAGATGATCGTGACGGTCCGGCCGCCTACCTCGCTGCTCACGAACGTCTTCACGACGTCGCCGTCCACCACACCACGCGCCACGCCGGCGCTGCCGCCGCACGCAGAGGAGAAACCCTCTGACACCACAACGGCATCGGCACCGCCATCGGCGTGGACTCTTGTTATGCGCCACGCCATCACGCACGCCGTGCTGGCGGAATCGTCAGTCTCGTCCTCGTCCTCGTCGGCGGCCCTGACGTACCGCTGCTTTCTCCCTCTCACGCTGGAGGAGGCCGCAGCGGCGGCCCCGCCGTCGTCCAGCTCCCCCGACAGCGCGGCCGTCACGCTCAGCTGCGTTCCATGGGAGGTGCTCCTGCTGCCTGCCACCGCGAGCGCAAGCGCAGTGTCTGCTGCCTTCACACCAGCAGCGGGCCACGCCGCCTTCCGTCCTGCCCCGCCCGCAAATCGCGCCGCTCGCCGCAACTCACGCAGCGCAATTCACGACACTATGGCGGGGAAGAAGCGGGCGATCGGTGATATGGACGACGCGACGGCGACGGCCGCAGCCTGGACAGGCGCGTTGTGCATCCCACACGCCCCGCTCTACGCGGCCGCAGAAGAGGCGGCGGCGAGCTTTGCCGCCACTCTCTGCGTGTCCGCTCCATCTCCGAACACAACCACGACGTCCGCCCTTCAATCTGCCGCAACGCTGCTCGGGGCTCGAATGACGGTGCAGTGCGAGGTGCGACACCACCCCCTCGACGCACAGTCAGCCGTCTTTTGCCTTCGCTCTCTGCGCCTTGTGGCGTCGCCGGTGGGTGCGCACGCCACCCCGGACACCAGCCCCGCCACTTCTGCGCCTCCGGCGCCGTCCAACGTGCGGATGTGGTTCACCACCAGCGGCAGCAGTGTGGAGGAGTTGCAAGCGGCGTGGGCGTCGTTGCCGCATCAGCCGCAACCGACTGTAAAAGATGTGCAGCGCGCCTGGATGCCGACTGCAGCTGCAGCGTCGTCGTCCAACGCGGGCGGTCTAAGCAGCAGCAGCTGCAGTCCACGCCTGCACACCGACGCACGAGGCCACTTGGTGGCCACGGCAGCCCCTGTGCTCCTCTCCACCAACAACGCACACGCCCGCCTCTGCATCGCTGTCACCCCCGCCCAATCTACGGCGGCGGGCAGCAGCGGTGGTGCCCTCGGTGGAGGAGCAGGGGTTGATGAGGTGCCCTACAAGGCAGCGCGAGAGGAGGCGATGGAAGAAGAAACTCTGCGGCGCTGCGTCGTGGCGGTGCGGAAGCGCGCCGTGCACAAGTACAAGAAGAAGCCGGCCGCCGAGGGGGCCGCAGGGTCAACAGAAGGCAACAGCGACGCCGCGGGCGCTGCAAATGTGGCAGAGATGTTCCTGCAGTGCTTGAACGCGGTGGCCATGCGGGTCGACAACTACGCAGAGGTGGACCTGCAGTCCTCACTGGTGGCTTCCAGCGAGCGGCAAGGCCACTCGCGCCACCGCCTGCTCCTCAGCTCCGTCAGCGGCACAGTCCGACTTAGCCGTACCCTTGTTGTGGAGCTGCAGGGGCAGTGGATCAAGCTACCCCGCAAGGTCGTTTCTCTCGCGGACACCTACACCCCGTCCCCGCGGCTGTGGGCCCTGCGGTGCAGCTGTGTGGTGCGGCGCACCGGCGACGAAAGTCACGACAACACCACCCGCCTCTCCGCCCACGCACGCGCAGAGAGCGCGAATCACATCGACGACGACGGCGCTGGTGGCAGCGTGCCACTCGCGCAAGAGGTACTGGAGGCGGAGCGCGGCTACGACGTCGTTGCCCGCAGCGTGCCACTCGACTACGGCGACCCGTCAGAGGAGACGGTGCAGAAGGTGCTACCGGGGTTGTCGTACGACAAGCTGGTGGTGCAGATGAAGCAGGCCGACCGCACCTTGCAGCCCTACTGTGAGACGATCACCACGTCCGCCGCGGCGGGTGCGGTGGACGGCGGCGACGACGAGGACGCCGCGGCCATGTCGGAAGAAACGGGTGAGCTGTTGGATCGCATTTTCGGCCCCACCGGTGTCGCCCACCACGCGTACATGTCCGACTCCTCTCACAAGGTGGCGGTGGTGCACTTCGTCTTTGGCGACGCCTACACCACGCGGACGGTGCTCAATGTGACCTGCGCCGCTGTTGGCGGTGCTGCTGCTACTGCTGCTGCTACGGCTACTAGGACTACGAGCGCAGGGGCTATGAACAGCACGAGGTCGCACGAGCACAACGGCTACCACCCCACTCCTCTCTCCTCGCACCCGATGCCGCTGCCGCCGATCCCGCGCCCGCCGGCCTCGCCGACAGTGCAGGTGGTGTGTGACAGCCTCACCCGCTCCGCCACCCTCTACAGCTTCCTGCCTGAGGACGTTGTCACGCACACGTTCCCCGGTGTGAGCCACCGCCGCTACCCGCCTGAGCTGACGTGGTACCAGGGTGGCCTCGGCATTGAGACGGCCACGGAGCAGCAGCGCCGCGCGGCGGCACAAGAAGCGTGGCAGCGTGGGCTGACGGAGCAGAGCCTCGGCGCTCAGCAGAAGCCCGGCGCCCTCGTCGTGTCTGCCGTCACCCACCACCCCTACGAGAGTCTTCCGCTGGTGGTGGAGTCGTCGCTGACGCGCTGCTGCGAGGGCCGCGCGCTCTTTGTCTTTGGTGGCGTCTCCACCACAACCGGGGCGGCCTCCTCGCGAGCTTTTGTGCTGGACGTGGGGAGTCAGCGGTGGCTGCCGCTGAAGCCGCGTCGCGGCAGCCACGGTGCGGAGGGGAGCAGCAACGCCGCTGTCATACTCCCTCGCTACGGGCACACCGCCGTTTTTCGCCCAGCGGATGAGGCGGTGTACGTCTACGGTGGTCGAAGCCGGCCCGAGGGTGAGGAGCGTAGCACCCACAGCAGCAACCGCAGCGCCGTCTTCTCGGATGTGTGGCGGCTAGAGTGGAGTGCCGAGACGGCCACGCTGCACTGCACCGAGCTGAGCTGCACGGTGGTGGAGGCGCCGTCGTTTGCGACGTCCTCCTCCTCCTTCGTGGCCATGGACAGCGGCAGCGGCGGGCTGGCTCGATGGCGCCACGCCGCCGTGCTGCACGACGACTACCTTGTCGTGTTGGGTGGGCTGTCCAGCAGCGGCACCTGCTGCTCCTGCCGCGACCTGCTCTCGCTGGATATGCGCACGCGAGAGTGGAGCGTGCGGCGCTCCTTTGGCAGCGACGCGCCATCGTCACGCTACGGCCACGCCGCCGCCGTCAGCGATGCCACCGCCCTCTACCTCTTCGGCGGCTGGACGGTGGACACTGCGGCCCCGGGCCCTAGTGCAGCTGCGAAGGCGAAGGCTCCAGCCTCCAGCAGCGGCAGCAGCAGCAGCAACAGTGACGACGACGATGCGGACAGCGCGGCGTCATCGCACCACGCGGACGGCAGCGTGGACGGCGCCGTTGCGGTGGCGGACTTTTACAAGATGGACCTCATTACCCGCATGTGGGCCCGCGTCGAGCCCAACGGCGCACTGCGACCCCCGCCGCTCGAGCTGGCTGACATGACGGCCTGCAAGCTGGACGGCTGCCCGGTGCTCTTCCTCGTGGGCGGTCGTGTCGCCGACCACAGCGGGGCCGCCACCCCTGCCATCGCCGACGCAGCAGACGGCGAGGCAGATTCGCCGCTGACGAGTCTGTCCGCGCAGCTGGAGGTGTTTCTCTTTTCCACCGCGACGCTCTTCTGGCGTCGGGTGAAGATGGACTGCACACCGGTGCCCACCCGTTTCGGCCTCCGCGCCGTCGTCTCCGCCGCCGCAACGGCGACGACGGCACTCACGCACCCCCGCAGCGCTTACGGCGGGGCCGACGACGCGGCTCTGCTGAACGACTCGACGGCCACGACGCGCCTGCGCCGCAGCCTCCCTGCACGCGGTCAGCGCATTGGCGAGATCGTCATCGTGGGCGGTCTGCCGCTGGACGAGGCCGCCGTCGTGGACACGTCGCCCGTCATCACGCTTATCCTCGCCGCCGGCAACGGCAGCGGCAAGAGCACCGCCCCCGCAGCGACGCCCAGCCGGGCTGCCAGCGCGACGCAGCGCATCACCGAGAGCCCTGCTGGACGTTCGCCGTCGGCGAGTGCGGTGCAGCGGACGCCGCGTCTGCCGTCGGTGCCGCGTGGCATCGCGAGCTCCGCCCCCCGCCGCCCTGCCACGGGGCCGCCACGGCCCACCCCGC
>MDUD01006601.1:0-13869 GCA_002216565.1 Crithidia mellificae | reverse complement strand
GGCCTCAACAGTCACACAGTCGACTTGTCCTTTGCTCTTTCCTCTTTTCCTCTGTTCTCTGAATAGGTGTGTTTCACATTCCTTCTGTTCTGCAGACACACCGCTTCGTTTAGGGTTTTTTTTTTAATATTGCTTTGTTACTGTCCACTGCGCGCATTTGTGCAGTGTCCCCTTTTCCTTTCATATCTGTTTCTCTTTCTCTTATACAATGATTGCGAGTGTCTGTTTAGCTTGATTCGATTCGTTTCTTTTTCCTTTTAACTATAATCTAGAGGCCACGAACGGTGGCTGAAGCGTAAAGACGCTGAAGAACTAATGTGCTCACGAAGCATTACATTCACGAGGCTGCCAGTTGAATCACAGAGTTTGTCTATTAAGCGGTTTATAACCTAAGTCTTTTTTTTTCCTCTCTCTTGAAGTCTCGTTTGACTGAGGAGGTAGTGTCGAAAGCTTTGTCAACAAGACCGCTTTGCGTTAGAGAAGGTCGACTTCCCACATTCAAAACACTTTTCTTTTTGTCTTCTTTTTTCAACTTTCAGTTTCATGACGATGTTTCAACTTTTCTGAGATTGTGTTGCTCAGCTTTAACGCATTAGCCTCTCTTTTCATTTCTGGTTTATATTTTTTTTGCATTTTTTGCGTTGTGTTCTGGTCCGTTTTGCATTCACTGTAATATCCATTTTTTATCCATCTTACCTTTTTCGAAGTACTTCTGCTGTACGTAGAAACAAACTGTCTAACAAAAATTGAAACTTTTCTAACGGAATCTCACTTGAACCTATCCGCTCTTGCTTTCTGCTTTAAGGTCAGTATACACTTTTCTCTCGGCTTTTGGCGCTGCTGATTTACGAGATTGACGTGAGAGATTGGAACGCTACTAGCAGCACCTATGGACTTAACTGATGAAACAATTCCAAACTTCGGCTACGTATATATATTTCACTTTTCTTCTCTTCTTTCTAATATTATATTTTGCTTTCATGTGTTTCGTCACGGCTTTGCAGCGAGCTTCATTTCTCTGACTCGACAACAGTGCAACCTTGACCACTAAACACGCATCGCACATATATATAATCCGCGATTTTTATTTTGGTTCTTTTTAACGGTTTCTATTCTTCCAACGGCATCTCTTGTCTGAGTGTCACTTATTAGCAGCTGCATCTCTCATTATTCTCTTAGCTCTTTCTTCCTCACTTAGCAACTATACACACTCAACTTAAAACGCACTCCAATTCAAAGTCAGCCTTGACGTTCGTTTTTGATACACGACATTGGCTTCCCTGCCTTGCTCGCTGCTTCTACTCAGGGCTTATAATACTGCTTAACCCTCTTGTTAATTTACCTCTGACTTTCTCCTCTTTTCCGCTCTTATGTGGGCTTTCGAGGCGTACGCTGATGGTCTAAGTGTGACCGCGCCTGGAGCGGAGTCCAAAACCACCCCTGCACCACCTCAGGAACTGCACAAGACGAGTCGAAACAACGACCTCTTCGACGCCTCGGGCAAGCCTCTGGCGCCGGATGCGGTACACGGCGTCACCACGTGGCGCACCCACCACGCCTTTGGCGGCCGCTGCGCACTGGTGCACCAAACACCTCAGAGTACCCATGAAGACAGCGCAAGCAATGCTGCCGCAGCGACGCACGCCCCTGCATACCCGAGTGGCCCCAGCTGGGCAGAGCAAGCGTGGACGGCGTATCAGAACTGGAGCATTGCTTTTCATCTTCACTCAGTCACCGCAGAAGAGCCGCACATCCTGCTGAGCGTCGCACCTGCGTACTTTCCGATGCTTAGCTCGCCAACCGGGGAGACGTTGGTGCCGGATGCGGCCACGCAGGACAGCCTGCCAGCGGCGCCCAGCGCAGAGGAGCAGCAGCACTACAACAATCGCCTCCTCGACACTCCGCTGATCTGGGAGGAGGCCTACGCGCTCTCGGTGGAGTGCACGCCGCGTGGCATGTTTCTCTGGAGTGATCACTGGGAGCTTTTTGGGAAAAAAATCTCTGACAGGTGCCTGGAGGTAGAGGAGCACAGCGCGGTTGAGGCGCCGCTTCAGTCGTACAACGCTGGCGTGCGTTTGCGCTTTAACTCGACGAGCGCAGCTGCGCTGGCCACCAACGCGGAAACGACTACGACAGCCGCGAGTACCCCTGTCCTCGCAGTTGACCTCCGCGCGCCAGCCAGCCTTCCGCAGCCACTGGCTGTTGCCATCTCGAAGGAGGACGACGAGGCGCTGTGGCAGCATGTCATGGACATTCCGCTGCCCATGGATGCCATTGCGCAGAAGAGCGCCTTCCGTCCACACGTTACCTTGCTTGAAAGCGGCGACTCAGTGCACATCATTTGACCGTCTTTTGCGGTGAGAAAAAAAAAGGTCTTTCTAGAATCTTTTTTTGCCTATCTCAAGTTGGTTACATGCACTGCATAGACTGGAAGGCAAATTCACGCTTTTTGTGCGTTCATATTGATGCGCGCAAAGGGGGCGATCACATCTATTCCAAAGCGTCAAAACAACGATCAACTAAAACTCTTCCTGTTCACAGCGTAAGCTGAGAAGAAGAGTAAAGAACTTTTTCTACAAGGCAACAGCAGAATGCAGTAGCTAGAATTCTTTTTTCGGGAAGCTTCTAATCTTTTGTTGCTGTTGTTCTATGTGTGTGAGACAAAAAGCGATGGTCTCAGTGCGTAGCCGTATAATCCTTGGCAGAGCGCCAAATACACTTTTCCACCGCACCTACTTTATTGTGTTATTCTCTGATTCTCGGTACTCTATCGAATTCCATTCACCTTCTTCCTCTTCATGCTTGCACTCTTCTGTTGTTAATTTCCTGTTGTTCCATCACTGCTTTTAGACCAAAGACCAAACTCTGTTGGCATCTTTCGTTCGTTGCTACATCGACTTTCTACACTCATCTGACAATTCAGCCTGCTTTCATCTGCTTCACATACTGTAAGATCACAATTGAAGAAAAGAAAAGTTAATAATTCCGACAGGTGCTATGGCTTCTCAATGCGGATTGCTTGGTGGCATCTACCTTGCTGTAGTACTGCATGTGCTACTCCTACTTGTCCTCATCGAACAACACGTCGTGGCCCTCAGCCTCCTCCTCTCCTACTGCATTGCCCTTCCCTTGCCGAAACTCAATCAGCCCACACAGCCGTACCTATCGTCCAGCGCGCTTTCCACCCCACCGCTCGCACCTCACGCATGCAGGGAGGGGGAAGAGAACGAGTGGGCAGCTGGCACCTCCGCAACAGCAGCAGCGCCACGACATTTCCACGGCGACTTGCTACGCAACGGTGCGCTTGTACACCGACGCGGTGGCGCTCCTCAGCAAAAGCAGCCATCACGCACGCAGCTCTACACTCCTACCCCGGAAAGGGAAGCTGAAATGACAATTGTGGCGACCGATGAGCCTAATTGTTTTGACGGGGGAAGTCGTGGAGAGTACCCTGTCGATGCTGCTGCTTTTGCTGATGCCTCAGTTGAGGAGGCGACAGTCGACGGCGTGACCGCCACGTCAACAAGCTCAAACAGAGAGGACACCACAACCATTAAAAACTCTACCGCACGCCACCCTGACGCCGCTACTGTCGCCTCCGCTCTCAACGCGGGGTGGGTTTGGGCGACGGCGGTGGTCACCCTCCTCTCGGTGTGCGCCTCTGTTGTGCTCTGGGTCTTTGCGTCGCGGTGCTCGACAAAGAACGTGGATGGGACGGCCTGCAACGCTGCCCCGTGGACGTATCGCACCATCCCGCGCATTTTCCTCAGCCTCTTCACAGGAATTCATGTCGAGCAAGACGGCATTCGCCGCGGCGACTTCTTCCTCACCGTTGTCGCTCTCTCAGTTGTGGGATCGTGCAGCATAGGACAGGCGCTGTGTGCGGCGCTGCTGCGCTGTCGTCGCTCTTCTGCGTCGCACCGCCGCAGCTGCACCAGCCGTCTGGGCCACAAAGTCGGCGTGCTGCTTGTCCAATGCCTCACCTTTGCTCCGCTGTCTCTCCTCTGGATCAGCGTGGCGGGCATTGGGCAAGGAAACGTGCTCGGCTGCGTGTATGTGCTGATTGCGATCCTTCTCCTCCTTTGCTACCCACGCTGCGTCTTGTCATGGCGGCGGCGCTGCTGGCTTGTCTACTTTGCCGTGCTACTCTTCATGTGGACGGCGCAGGCGTGCATTTCGTTTCCATGGGTCCGCGCCTTACTGCAGAAGGATGGAGCTGCGGATGCGTCTTCTTTCGCCTCTGTTGATAGCGAAGTTGGCCTTTCACGCCGTCGCCGTTTCCTCATTGTGTTGGGGCTGTTAAACTCGCAAAACCAAACAGCCTCGTCGGCTTTTCGGTGGCAAATCGTCCACGCAGTAGGCGTGTGGTGGGCCGGCGTGGAGTACTTCTGTTTCCACACTCCAGCCTACGCCGCTATCGTAGCCCGTTCCGAAACGAGGAGTGCCTGGCAGGCAGCCGGATACTATCGCGCCCGGTACCTTCGCGCACTTGCGGTGAAGGAGGAGCAGCAGCGCACACGCGCCTTGGCACTGGAGCGCGCTGCTCACCGTAAGGTGGAAGAGCTGCGGCTGGAGCGGGAGGGCGTGGCAGAGGCAGCAGCTGCAGCTGGAGCAAAAGTAGGCAGTGGGAGTCGACAGGGTCACCATGGTGATGGCGCTTTCGCAGGGCACAGAGCCGCTAGTTGCGCGGATCACCATAATGCAAAGCCACTCAATAGCCACAACCCCAACACTACTTCCACAGCCATTAATGCTGAAGGTGCTGCCTCGTACCGCAAGGATTACTTTCACGCCCGGCGACACGCGCCTTTTGGCAGCTGCGGCAGCTTGCGCTGCTTGATCGAAGATGGCCCTGCAGCACCACTCTCTGCAGCTGCAGCAGCAACGGACGGGAGTCCTGCAAGCCTCAGCGCTGCCTTTGCGCGCTCTCTCGACGGCTGGAGTTCCGTCCGCGCGTCCTTGCCTAACTCACGTGGTGGCAGCTGGAGGGGCAGCAACAGCAACAGCGGCAGCCGGTACGAAAGCGAGGACCAGCCCGACGCACGCGCGCCACTGCTCTCAGGCAGCGCTACTGCTCTGCAGCGTGACGATGCAGCGCGGCGATCTCTTCTCCGGCAAAACTGCTTCACTAACAATCCTATTTGTCGGGCGTTTGTGAAGGAGAACGAAAACGCAATAGTAAGCGAGTCGCCGTGTCCTTCCGCGACAGCGGCAACGGCGAAGCTAGGCAACACGGATGTGATCGCGCGCAACACACAAGCAGCTCGGCAAAACAACAACAGTGACAACAAGGACGACGAAGACAACTGCAACTCATACGACAATAAGAGCGATCCCGAGTGCCCGCCACCCCGTGGTAATTGGCAGTGGGGGCGGGAGCCAACACGCAGCCCCGCTCACGCTGAGAGCGACAATGACGACAACAGCCCTGCCGATCACTTCATCCACCTGCTCAACACAAGCCCTTTCACCTCACCGGCTCTGCAACTGGAGTATCAAAAGCCATCTGTCGCTGCCGTGGCATCAGCAGCACCGCGGCTGAATTTGAGAGATCTGTCTAGCGCGGCGCCATCGTTTACAGAAGGTGCGCGGCGGCGGCGACAGCAGCGTCACTGCTGCGGCGTGCAGCATGAAATGCACCGTCCCGTCTACAGCTCTTCACCGTTAAGTACGTCTCCTGCAGAACGCAGCATTGCGGGGTGGTCCGTGTCCAACCCACCCTCTCCTCCCGCGGTGGACATCACGGCCCTGCCGTCGGGGAGAGCTGCCGATGACGCGGTCGTCTATGTTGCGCCGCCGCCTGTTGAAAAGAGTGAAAGCGTAAGAAGCAAAAGCAGTGCTGATCAGTGTCGTCGCCCGGGGCCGTCTGGTGTGCGCAAGCTCTGCACGAAGCTTCTAAAAGAGGCGAAGGACTACTTGACGAAACACACCGTGTCCCTTGCAGTCAGTACAAAGCGCGGTGACGAGGAGGCGACGATTGAGGCATGTGACGCAAATCAACAGGGCAGCAGAAGTCAGCGGGTGCGTGGTAGCAGTGCGGCGCCATCAGCTGCCCCTCCTCCTCCTGCAGCGGGAGGTGAAAATACACCGCACTACGGCGCTCGTAATCCCGGTAGCACGACAACAAATTTGGTAAGTGAAAAGCCGCTGCGATGTTTGCTCGTCGACTACGTTCTGCAGCACTGGGTGTGGGTCTGTGCGCTGCTGCTGCTCCTTCACTTTACCCTCGCCAGCACCGCCGTCAACCTCGCGCCGTCTCTTGCTGTGCTTGCCTACGGCTTGCTGCCG
This sequence comes from Crithidia mellificae, assembly GCA_002216565.1. Lineage (NCBI taxonomy): Eukaryota > Euglenozoa > Kinetoplastea > Trypanosomatida > Trypanosomatidae > Crithidia > Crithidia mellificae. The sequence goes on along the minus strand of MDUD01006601.1, from coordinate 7,581 downwards.
CGGCCGTGGCCACCGCGGTGGTGCGTTCGCGCCGGTGTGTTGTACGCTGCGGCAGCCCTGCTTGCGAAGTGCCTGCTTCACGCACTGCTGGCGACAGGTGCAGTGTCCACTGCGTCGTGGTTTACGCTGCGCACTCTCAGTGCTGTGGTGCTGCGACTGTCGTTTACTGTCGCCATCAACAGCTCTTCCTATTCTGAAAGCACGGTCCTTATCTTTGCGTGGCCGACGTGGGTAGACCTTGTGATGAGCGTAGCCGTTCTGTACGCCATGGTGCTGCAATGGTCTTTGGTTTACGCCGATCAGAACCTCTTGGGTGGTACTTGTGGCACTCGTAGAGCAGCGGACCTTGCAGCGCGTATTGATGTGGGCCTTGACGCGTCGCCCACGCAGTCGCCACGGCCACCACCGGAAAACACACCGCCGTCAGTCGCAACGGAGCAGGCAGGGTGCCTGACGCGCTGGACTCGCCACCGTCGTGGTGCCGGCGCAGACTACTACTCCCTCCAGCTCTTCTTTGACTTCCTCTCGCTCGTGCTCTTTTGCTGGGCGTATTACGTGATCGCCCCAGGGGACACGACGCCGTCGCAAGACAACGTCCTCTACGCCATGCAGCACAACCGCCTACCGGGCATCTTTGTGGCAACCTTGTTGGGACTAGTGGTCGTGCTCTTTGTCGAGCGCGTCATCTACGTGTTGCACGCAACCGTGGCCAAGTACGTGGCCCACCTCGTGCTTGCCGTGGCCTACCATGCCTTATATTTAGCATGGGGCGTGGCGAGCGTCAGCAGGGACGATACAGCGGCAACAACAACAACAACGACTGCAACGACAAGCAGTAGCGCTTACGCCACCCCTGTGGTGCTTCTTATGACGGCCAAGCTGGCGTCGTTGTGGTGTGGGGCGCTGCAGCTGCGCCACGGCTACCCGCTGCACCGCTCGCATGACCCCTTCACGGTCAAAACGGACGTTGTTCACTGGTTCGGGCACATGGTGTACCGCACCGTCCCATTTCTGTTGGAGCTGCGTGTGCTACTGGACTGGTCGTTCAGCGCCACCGCACTCAAGGTGCAGCACTGGATGCTGCTCGAGGACATCCACCACAACGTTTACCGCCGCTACGTTGACATGCACGATCTGCACTGGACCAGCCGCCACCAGGGCCGCCGCTTTCCTCACTACGTCCGCGTCTACCAGGGCATGCTCAGCTTTGCCGCCATCCTGCTGGTACTCTTCTTTCCGCTCTTCTGGTACTCCACATTTGGGCCGCAGGTGCACGCGAGTAGGGTCACAACGTGGACAACGGAGGTGGCGTTTGACGGTCTTCTGTCCTTGCCAGTCTTCACCGCGGACGCCGCTCTATCGTCCACCTCTTTCCGCGCCGCGGCGACGACTGCCATCGGCGACGCCACGCCGAACCCCAGCGCACTTCTGCAGGATGCATCGGCTCGCGATACCTGGCAGCTTGCCCAGCCTTCACAGTGCAGCAGCCAGATGTGGACCTACACACCTGCGGCGTTGGCACAGCTGATCACTGCGCTTCGTGTGGGCGTGAACGCAGAGGCGACGGCGCAGCAAAGCACCGCGAGTCGAGCAACACTTCACATGCGAAGCCGTGTTACACGCAGTCGTGCTACGGAGTCCAACTACGCCACCTGCAGTTTTGAAGAGTCCTACCAACTGTCTAGCACTGCCGCGGCTGCCATTGTGCAAATTTTTGAGTCGTGGCAAAGCGCGGATGACAAGGGCTATGCAACGTCGACCACAGCAAGGACAACAACTGATATTGAAGCTCTTCAGAATCTTTCAACGGCTATTGCGCTTCCCTCATTTTACACGCCGTACGTCGTGAGCTCTGGCTCCGCTGTCGCGGCTATGACGAGTACTGCAATTACGAAGGTGGACTGTACCTTGACACTGCACCGCGTTGGTCAGTACAGAGGCTTCTCGTGCTTGTCGTGCTCACCCGCCGCAGTCAACACGACTACTACAACTACTGCAGCAGCAGCACTAAATGCAGCGGCACTGCATTCCGACTCAGGCTCGTCCTCGTCCGTTTTGCAGGCGGCAGTAGTGGAGTCGAGTGACAGCACTCCTGCAAATGCGCACACGCTTCTTTACGTAGTGGCCTCCAGCGACGTCACGACCGTGCAGAGCAGCCTTTCTCTGATTCCAAATGTGGGCATCATCGCGCTTTATACCAGCTTTATCCTCGTCATCAGCACATACATCCGCAACTTCTTTGCAGGGGACGCACATCGCGTGGTGCTGCTGCAACTCGCCAATCCGGAGCCGGTGGCGGAGCTGTTGCGGTACATCTACCTCATCCGCTCGTCAGCAAGTAACGGTCAGGTCGACGACCTGTGGTTAGAGCAATTGCTTTTTTTAGAGCTGCTTGACCTTCTGCGATCGCCCGATCGGCTTCTGGCGTTGGGAGGACGACGTGTAGATGACTACGTGCAAAAAGAGTATCGCGAAGATCTGTATGCCGTAACAAAACGCCCATTCGATCTTCGATACGGATAGCTGCTGCGGTTTTTCTTTCCTATTCTATTGTTTTTTTTCTCCCTTAATTTTTTTTTTGTATTCTATTTTATTCTGGTTTCCTAATTTTGTAATATTTTTTGTATCATTGCGCACGAGCGCCTTCTTTTTCACGCTTGTGCTTCCCTCCATTAATCTTATTTTTTTCTCTTTTGTACTACCTAAAAGTGAATTGTTAAGCTTTTCAGGGCTGACAGTTTGAAATCACAACAACTAAATTGCCGTCTTCTTTTTCGTTTTCTTGTTTTTCTCATCTTCTTTTTCCCCTGCTCATTTTCTTCGTATATTTTATTTTCCTCTCTTCACCGAACCTTCGAAAAAGTTATCGTGCCCATCCTGCCTGTATCGCAGTGTCATTAAATTCTTCTAGGTAAAAATCAGAGAAATTGAAAAGTAAAAGAGCTAAAAGAATACTAGTGTTTTCATTATGTTGCTTGACTGCAAATTTATGTGCGTGCCCGTGTATGTCGCCTTTAAGCATTCCTTCAACTACCATAATTTTCAACAGAGGAAAATGAACGCGATTGATGTGTCGCCGCGCAAAAAAAAAATAACTATGTGAACGGATATAATTTCTATGTTCGCTCACCGCGACTCGCTTTCTTCAATGTCCCGACTATTCAATTTGAAAAAAGGTGTAACTTTGCAACACATTGCTTCGTGTATCTCTCGCCACCAGAGACAGGGGCTTCTGCGCACACGCGAACAGCACAGAGCACCGCAACACACTCTCCTCTTTTTCTTCCTGAGGGACTTGACGCTATTCTCACAGCACACCTCCGGCGCACCGCAAAAGGCAAAGCCTCTTCATCAGAGCACAGACGACAGTAATATTACATACACTGTAATGCAACTTTCTTGTTAGACAAAATGGATCCTTTTCGAAATAACTTGGGCGGTTTGCCCCTATTCCGCTCGGTGCCTATGACGCACCTTTCCAGAACGCCAGAGAACAGCTGGTCCGCATCCTTGTCCGGAGCAGGACGCGCCACACCCACCGCGTCCGTCTCCGACCCACTGCACCGTGGCTCGACCATGCTGACCCGCGCTGACCCACACGCAAGCGGCGAGACGCCGGACAACGGCGGGGGCGGCAACAGCAGCGTTGACAACCTTCGCAAGTGGCAGCAATTCGGCCTTCGCGTCACTGCCGCGGATCTTCCCCAGTCGCCGTCGCCGTTGCAGCAAAGTGCTAGCGCAAGCTGGCAGAGAGCAGACACAGCAGCCCCCATACATTACTCACAGAATTTAACACAGAGGCAAGAGGAGGCAAGAAGTGCCCCTGCGCAGCGGGAGAGCAGCGATGTGGAAGGACGACTTGCTGCCCGCCACACCCCCATGGCTTATCAGCCTTCCAAAACAACCAGCTCGACGGCGGAGACACACACACGAGCAAAGAACTTGACAGTGGTGGAAGTAGACGTGGACGGGGACGATGACAGCCGTGATGGCAGCCGTGGGTGGAACTTCACCACCACCACTCCACCTCCTTCATCAGCACAGGACCACCGTATTGCTGGACGCAGCCTCCGCGGCACTCGTGTTGCGCCAGACGACCGCTCGCCCTCCAGCCCCACCCCCGCCGCGCCGCCCCTTGCCGCACTGGCAGCCTCGTCGTCATCCTCGCTGCGTGCGCCTGCAGATGCCGCGGTGAACGCCAACCGCGCGGACCCAACGGCCGCCAACGACGCGGCACGTCGGCTGCAACGCACTCTCGCGCAGCTCTCGGAGAAGGTGCAGCACAGCACCGAGGAGCAGCGGTGCGGACCACCAAAGCGCGCCGGTGGTGGAAGTGGCGGCGGCGGCAACCCGCCGTCGTGGGCTGCCAAGCGGTGGGGTGGGAAGAAAAAAGCAAAAGCCGCAAAAGCCACGGCGGCTCGCGACGTCGGCGACGAAAACAGCGACGGCGATGCCACCAACGACGAAAACTCTGTGTTGAGCGTCCCAGATGTCGAGCAGCGTGCCGCCGATGGCGCGAGCGGCGATGCGGCGTCAAAGCAAAGAAAGACGAAGAAGGGCAGCCGAAAAGGGGAAAAAGCAGACGGCGGCGCCGCGTCGACCAGCAGCGCGGCGAAGAAGAAGGGAGGGAAGCGCAAGCGCGACGGCGGCAGTGACGGCGACTTCGCCAATGTCCCGGGCAGTTTCTACAACGCACCGCGCACCCTCTTCTCCTTCGGCGCCGGCGGTGGGAGCGCGGCGGGTGCAATGGCTGGTCTTTCCGGTGTCCCGACGGCGGCCGCCACGGTGTCTGTTCCGTTCTTCTATTTGCAGACCACCGCCGAGGAGCTCTTCAGCGATGTTCGGCGCACTCTCAACGACCCCGACCGCATCCAAGCTCCGCCGCTGTTTGTCGGCCTCTCTACGCTGGGCAGCGACGGTGGCCTCGGGGCGCCGCTGGTGGAGTGCCGCACAAACTTCACGTACCACGGCGGCGCCTCCAAGGCGGGAAAAGGACGCGCCTCCAGCTGCTTCTCCGGCATCGACCCCGTTTACAGCCACCAGCACGTGGAGCTTATCATGGCGCGCTGGAAGGACGCCGTGTACGCGTTGCCAGCGCAGACCCTCGGCTTTCCATTTCTGTGTCGCGTGCTGACGGAGCTGCCCGGGGTCGAGGTGATCACCTTCAACGCGCCGGCGGTGCTGGTGGCACTTCTGGCGCACTGCAAAGGCACCCTGTGGTCGCAGTGCATCAGCGACGTGCGGGTGATGGCGTGGATGGCGCAGCTGCACATCGGCGCCGCCACTCCCGCTTCCTCGGCCTCGGTCCTTGCCGCACCACAGCGAGCCGCCTTTGCGGCTGGTGCGGATGGCGGCAACGGTGCAGCGGTCGCGGATGCCGACCTGAACGTGCTGTACGACTACGACCAGCTGCTGCTGCGCGTGTCCGCTGGGAAGCTGCCGCCATCGGTGGTGCTGGAGCGCGCGAGCGAGGCGGATGCGTATAGCGCTGGCAGCTCCTTTCACGCGACTGGCGGCGCCTTCACGGCAGCGCCGTCGTCTGCAGAGGCCCCTGCCCCGCCGCTGACGCCAGCCCAGCGCCTCCTCGCACAGCAGGTGTACTACCTTGCCACCGTGTACCGCAGTCTCTACGGCCTGCTCGGCAGCAAAGGGCTTCTGCAGGCTTTCCTGCGGCAGGAGAAGCGCATTGCCCTCCTGCTGGCCCTCATGCGCTACAACGGCGTCGGTGTTGATTTGACGGAGGTGCATCGCTACCAAAAAGCGTGCGAGACGGAGATGACGCGCCAGCGCAGCCTTGCCGCGTCGCTGGTGCCGGACATGGGCGACGACTTCAACATTCAGAGCCACGACCAGTGTCGGCGGGCCCTCTACGAGGTGCTGCAGCTGGGCAGGCATCTGACGGCCAAGGTTCCAGGCGGCGGCGAGGCTGCCGCTGGGTCCGGCCTCACCATCACCAAAGGCGGCCGACTGTCCACCGCTGAGGACACCCTTCGCGCTCTTGCCCCGCACCACGAGTTTCCGGCTTGTCTGCTGAAGTACCGCAAGGCGTCCAAGCTGATGCAGACCTACGTCGAAGGGATGATGGGCTACGCCATTGTTCGTCAAGAGCAAGCCTGCGCCGGCTCTGCGGCTGCTGCGGCTGCTGGGGCCACTGCATCGGACACGACGTCGCCGACGCGGCCTCAGGCGAACAGCCACGCATCGCCACGAAGGGAGCCGCAGTTGCTTGGTGAGACGGTGGATGCGAACGACGCGGGCCACAGCAACAGCAACCCGTTTGTGGATCAGCAGCTGAACGCGGGAATCGGCAGCGGCGGCGGCGGGCGGCGCGGTCGCTCCGTGACGTCGCCTGGCAACGCCAACGCACGCGTCGGCGTCGACGAGGAGGCAAGTGTGACCGCGGTGGGCGACCTCACCTTGCCAGGCCGCGGCTACGCCACCATCCACCCCAACTTCCTTCAAGAAGGCACCGACACAGGTCGCCTTTCGTGCGTGGAGCCGAATTTGCAGAACTTACCGCGCAACGGTGCCACCGCCGTTCTGTCCACCGACGGGGAGGAGGGAGAGGAGGATCTGCTGGGCTTCCGCCGCTGCTTCGTCGCGCCGCCCGGCTCGACGCTGCTCTCGGTGGACTACCAGCAGATCGAGCTTCGCGTGCTGGCCCACCTCTGCGGGGACAAGGCCCTCGTCGACGCTCTCACCCAGTCCACCGACATACACCGCGCGATTGCGGAGGTGGTTTTCAAGAAAAAGCCGGTCTCGGCAGAGGAGCGCTCGCTGGCGAAGCGCGTCGTCTTCGGCATGCTCTACGGCGCCGGACCAAAGACGCTGGCGGCACACATGGGCGTTAATGTGGAGCGTGCGCTGCACATCACCTCCCTCCTCACCAACGCTTTTCCGGGGATTGAGTCATACCACCGCCGCGTCATCGAGGAGAGTCGCGCGAACGGCTTTGTGCGGACCATCAGCGGGCGGCTGCGGTACCTGCCCGACATCCAGAGCACCGTCATGGCGCGGCGCTCCTACGCGGAGCGGCAGGCCTTCAACAGCGTCGTGCAGGGCAGTGCGGCGGACGTGATGAAGATGGCGATGCTCGCCGTCGCCAAAGACGTACTGCAGTGCTACAGCCGCGACGATGTCCGCCTCCTCTCCCAAATCCACGACGAGATGGTCTTCTCGGTGCGCAAAGAGCTCCTGCCCACGCTGGTGCCGGCGGTGTCGACAGCCATGTCGCACGCAATGCACCTGCTCGTGCCGCTGAGCGTCACCGTCAAGTTTGGCCCGTCCCTCGGAGACCTGCAGGAGTGGTCCGTGGAACACGATCTTGGACTTGGCGTTGATGGCTAAGTGAGGTGGGATGACGTTGAGCCTGCCTTCACCACGCCATATGTGTTTTCCTGCTTCTTTCCGTTGTTAGCTCTGCTGCTGCTGATTTCTTGTTTGTTTGTTTTGTTTTTTGTTTCTTCGAATTCTGCTTTTCTCCTCAATAATAAAAGGTTTTTCATTTTTCTTTCTCAACGCGTGTGTGTTTATGTGCTGCAATGCGGAGGAAACGCGGCATTGGATTTGTGATTGGTGAGC
>MDUD01006600.1:0-15381 GCA_002216565.1 Crithidia mellificae | reverse complement strand
AAGAGGAACAGCTGCATGGCTCTTACAGCTTTGAAGGCACAGCACGAGCGTGATGCATGTGCATCTCCGTATTGGCGGACTCGATGAAGCCGTTGTTCATCGGGCCACGCTTGAGTGGCGGAATTGGCGTTGCGCGGCGGGTGGGCAGCGTGACGCCGAGGATGTGCCGCCGCACGTTGGAGCGTTGGTTCATCGTCTCCATGAAGTCGTCGCAGCGGACGTAGTCGGGATCGCGCCAGTGGTCCAACTCCTTCGTGACGTCCTCGCCTGGTTTCACCTGCGCTACGGCGCGTAGGACGGGCAGCACGTCCAGCAGGCTCCGGTCCTCCTCGAGCCGCGCAATCTCCTGCTGGCCCAGTTGAATGCACTCGAGCATCGCCGGCTCCAGGTCCTCCGGCTTCTCCGTCTGCAGGCGGCGAATGGCGAACATGTAGCGCTGCAGGATGCCGTCGTCCGGCTCGAAGCCGGCGATGCGGATGCCGTTGCGAGGCGTGAGCGGGAAGCTGCGCACGTTGTCGTCCAACATCACCACCCCTCCCATCTTGCGTCCCAACATCGGCAGATACTTCATGTACCCCTGCTTCTCCAGCGTTTGTGTGCGGGACAAAGCGTAGAAGTTGGTGTGGCTGGTGCTGCTGTTCTTCGCCTGAATCTCACGCGCCAGCTCAATGTGGCTGTTGAAGGAACGCTGCAGGCCCATCACCTGCTGCTCCAACGCGTCGAGCACGGCACAGCAGTACGACGCCGTGCCGGCGGTCCAGAAGACAACTTCGAAGAGCTTGTGCACCTCGTCCAGAAATTCCTTCACGTGTGGACGCAGCATAACGTAGTAGTCCACCAACGGCAGCCCCTTCACGGCCGGGTCGGGCGACGTGTCCTTGGAGCTGTCGTGTTTGCTCATGCCGTAGGTGTGGATGAGGGTCTCGTCAATGTCAAGGACGAGGGTGTGCTTGTCGCGGTTCATGGGCAGCGGCTCGGGCAGCGGAAGCGGCCACTGCGGCTCAAACTCTTGCCGGAGCCCAATGGCCACAACGGAACGCAGCGACTGCTCAGCAGCAGCAGCAGCCTTCTGTCCCAAGCGCCTTGACACGCGCATATTTGTTCTTTTTATTCTTTTTGGTTGTTAGAGGGTTCAGTGATAATGGCGTCGACAGGGGAATGGAGGTGCGGAGGAGAAGTGGTAGCCGCAGAAAATACGAAGACGTGCAGTACTGTGACTCGCGAAGTCTGTATTTGTATCAATCAACCTTTTTTTTTTCTAGCCTGTACAAGTTATTTGTTTAAGTGTTTTTGTATTATGTGAATCAGAAAAAAAAGCTTTTTCGTTCTTCCCGACTTGCCAGTGCCTTGTTGAAAGGTTTTTTTTGTCGATTGATGCTGAGGTGCGGAATAGAAGCAGGTGACACCTCTCCTATAGTTCTTGCAAAGCACGCGCAAGACAGGGAACGTGAAATGCAAAAATGTATAATAAGTAAAGAAATCAACAGCGACAACAACACACATCAATTTTTGGCGACACTGAGCATCGCAAATGAGGGCGACTACCAATATCCACAACAGTGAATACACAGGACAGTCTCTCGACAAAGCGGATATGCTGACCCCGAAAGGGAACGGGGAAATGGGACGCAAGCTTTGGCTCACCGCTTTTAGGAGTTAAGTGCTCACCAATCACAAATCCAATGCCGCGTTTCCTCCGCATTGCAGCACATAAACACACACGCGTTGAGAAAGAAAAATGAAAAACCTTTTATTATTGAGGAGAAAAGCAGAATTCGAAGAAACAAAAAACAAAACAAACAAACAAGAAATCAGCAGCAGCAGAGCTAACAACGGAAAGAAGCAGGAAAACACATATGGCGTGGTGAAGGCAGGCTCAACGTCATCCCACCTCACTTAGCCATCAACGCCAAGTCCAAGATCGTGTTCCACGGACCACTCCTGCAGGTCTCCGAGGGACGGGCCAAACTTGACGGTGACGCTCAGCGGCACGAGCAGGTGCATTGCGTGCGACATGGCTGTCGACACCGCCGGCACCAGCGTGGGCAGGAGCTCTTTGCGCACCGAGAAGACCATCTCGTCGTGGATTTGGGAGAGGAGGCGGACATCGTCGCGGCTGTAGCACTGCAGTACGTCTTTGGCGACGGCGAGCATCGCCATCTTCATCACGTCCGCCGCACTGCCCTGCACGACGCTGTTGAAGGCCTGCCGCTCCGCGTAGGAGCGCCGCGCCATGACGGTGCTCTGGATGTCGGGCAGGTACCGCAGCCGCCCGCTGATGGTCCGCACAAAGCCGTTCGCGCGACTCTCCTCGATGACGCGGCGGTGGTATGACTCAATCCCCGGAAAAGCGTTGGTGAGGAGGGAGGTGATGTGCAGCGCACGCTCCACATTAACGCCCATGTGTGCCGCCAGCGTCTTTGGTCCGGCGCCGTAGAGCATGCCGAAGACGACGCGCTTCGCCAGCGAGCGCTCCTCTGCCGAGACCGGCTTTTTCTTGAAAACCACCTCCGCAATCGCGCGGTGTATGTCGGTGGACTGGGTGAGAGCGTCGACGAGGGCCTTGTCCCCGCAGAGGTGGGCCAGCACGCGAAGCTCGATCTGCTGGTAGTCCACCGAGAGCAGCGTCGAGCCGGGCGGCGCGACGAAGCAGCGGCGGAAGCCCAGCAGATCCTCCTCTCCCTCCTCCCCGTCGGTGGACAGAACGGCGGTGGCACCGTTGCGCGGTAAGTTCTGCAAATTCGGCTCCACGCACGAAAGGCGACCTGTGTCGGTGCCTTCTTGAAGGAAGTTGGGGTGGATGGTGGCGTAGCCGCGGCCTGGCAAGGTGAGGTCGCCCACCGCGGTCACACTTGCCTCCTCGTCGACGCCGACGCGTGCGTTGGCGTTGCCAGGCGACGTCACGGAGCGACCGCGCCGCCCGCCGCCGCCGCTGCCGATTCCCGCGTTCAGCTGCTGATCCACAAACGGGTTGCTGTTGCTGTGGCCCGCGTCGTTCGCATCCACCGTCTCACCAAGCAACTGCGGCTCCCTTCGTGGCGATGCGTGGCTGTTCGCCTGAGGCCGCGTCGGCGACGTCGTGTCCGATGCAGTGGCCCCAGCAGCCGCAGCAGCCGCAGAGCCGGCGCAGGCTTGCTCTTGACGAACAATGGCGTAGCCCATCATCCCTTCGACGTAGGTCTGCATCAGCTTGGACGCCTTGCGGTACTTCAGCAGACAAGCCGGAAACTCGTGGTGCGGGGCAAGAGCGCGAAGGGTGTCCTCAGCGGTGGACAGTCGGCCGCCTTTGGTGATGGTGAGGCCGGACCCAGCGGCAGCCTCGCCGCCGCCTGGAACCTTGGCCGTCAGATGCCTGCCCAGCTGCAGCACCTCGTAGAGGGCCCGCCGACACTGGTCGTGGCTCTGAATGTTGAAGTCGTCGCCCATGTCCGGCACCAGCGACGCGGCAAGGCTGCGCTGGCGCGTCATCTCCGTCTCGCACGCTTTTTGGTAGCGATGCACCTCCGTCAAATCAACACCGACGCCGTTGTAGCGCATGAGGGCCAGCAGGAGGGCAATGCGCTTCTCCTGCCGCAGGAAAGCCTGCAGAAGCCCTTTGCTGCCGAGCAGGCCGTAGAGACTGCGGTACACGGTGGCAAGGTAGTACACCTGCTGTGCGAGGAGGCGCTGGGCTGGCGTCAGCGGCGGGGCAGGGGCCTCTGCAGACGACGGCGCTGCCGTGAAGGCGCCGCCAGTCGCGTGAAAGGAGCTGCCAGCGCTATACGCATCCGCCTCGCTCGCGCGCTCCAGCACCACCGATGGCGGCAGCTTCCCAGCGGACACGCGCAGCAGCAGCTGGTCGTAGTCGTACAGCACGTTCAGGTCGGCATCCGCGACCGCTGCACCGTTGCCGCCATCCGCACCAGCCGCAAAGGCGGCTCGCTGTGGTGCGGCAAGGACCGAGGCCGAGGAAGCGGGAGTGGCGGCGCCGATGTGCAGCTGCGCCATCCACGCCATCACCCGCACGTCGCTGATGCACTGCGACCACAGGGTGCCTTTGCAGTGCGCCAGAAGTGCCACCAGCACCGCCGGCGCGTTGAAGGTGATCACCTCGACCCCGGGCAGCTCCGTCAGCACGCGACACAGAAATGGAAAGCCGAGGGTCTGCGCTGGCAACGCGTACACGGCGTCCTTCCAGCGCGCCATGATAAGCTCCACGTGCTGGTGGCTGTAAACGGGGTCGATGCCGGAGAAGCAGCTGGAGGCGCGTCCTTTTCCCGCCTTGGAGGCGCCGCCGTGGTACGTGAAGTTTGTGCGGCACTCCACCAGCGGCGCCCCGAGGCCACCGTCGCTGCCCAGCGTAGAGAGGCCGACAAACAGCGGCGGAGCTTGGATGCGGTCGGGGTCGTTGAGAGTGCGCCGAACATCGCTGAAGAGCTCCTCGGCGGTGGTCTGCAAATAGAAGAACGGAACAGACACCGTGGCGGCCGCCGTCGGGACACCGGAAAGACCAGCCATTGCACCCGCCGCGCTCCCACCGCCGGCGCCGAAGGAGAAGAGGGTGCGCGGTGCGTTGTAGAAACTGCCCGGGACATTGGCGAAGTCGCCGTCACTGCCGCCGTCGCGCTTGCGCTTCCCTCCCTTCTTCTTCGCCGCGCTGCTGGTCGACGCGGCGCCGCCGTCTGCTTTTTCCCCTTTTCGGCTGCCCTTCTTCGTCTTTCTTTGCTTTGACGCCGCATCGCCGCTCGCGCCATCGGCGGCACGCTGCTCGACATCTGGGACGCTCAACACAGAGTTTTCGTCGTTGGTGGCATCGCCGTCGCTGTTTTCGTCGCCGACGTCGCGAGCCGCCGTGGCTTTTGCGGCTTTTGCTTTTTTCTTCCCACCCCACCGCTTGGCAGCCCACGACGGCGGGTTGCCGCCGCCGCCACTTCCACCACCGGCGCGCTTTGGTGGTCCGCACCGCTGCTCCTCGGTGCTGTGCTGCACCTTCTCCGAGAGCTGCGCGAGAGTGCGTTGCAGCCGACGTGCCGCGTCGTTGGCGGCCGTTGGGTCCGCGCGGTTGGCGTTCACCGCGGCATCTGCAGGCGCACGCAGCGAGGATGACGACGAGGCTGCCAGTGCGGCAAGGGGCGGCGCGGCGGGGGTGGGGCTGGAGGGCGAGCGGTCGTCTGGCGCAACACGAGTGCCGCGGAGGCTGCGTCCAGCAATACGGTGGTCCTGTGCTGATGAAGGAGGTGGAGTGGTGGTGGTGAAGTTCCACCCACGGCTGCCATCACGGCTGTCATCGTCCCCGTCCACGTCTACTTCCACCACTGTCAAGTTCTTTGCTCGTGTGTGTGTCTCCGCCGTCGAGCTGGTTGTTTTGGAAGGCTGATAAGCCATGGGGGTGTGGCGGGCAGCAAGTCGTCCTTCCACATCGCTGCTCTCCCGCTGCGCAGGGGCACTTCTTGCCTCCTCTTGCCTCTGTGTTAAATTCTGTGAGTAATGTATGGGGGCTGCTGTGTCTGCTCTCTGCCAGCTTGCGCTAGCACTTTGCTGCAACGGCGACGGCGACTGGGGAAGATCCGCGGCAGTGACGCGAAGGCCGAATTGCTGCCACTTGCGAAGGTTGTCAACGCTGCTGTTGCCGCCCCCGCCGTTGTCCGGCGTCTCGCCGCTTGCGTGTGGGTCAGCGCGGGTCAGCATGGTCGAGCCACGGTGCAGTGGGTCGGAGACGGACGCGGTGGGTGTGGCGCGTCCTGCTCCGGACAAGGATGCGGACCAGCTGTTCTCTGGCGTTCTGGAAAGGTGCGTCATAGGCACCGAGCGGAATAGGGGCAAACCGCCCAAGTTATTTCGAAAAGGATCCATTTTGTCTAACAAGAAAGTTGCATTACAGTGTATGTAATATTACTGTCGTCTGTGCTCTGATGAAGAGGCTTTGCCTTTTGCGGTGCGCCGGAGGTGTGCTGTGAGAATAGCGTCAAGTCCCTCAGGAAGAAAAAGAGGAGAGTGTGTTGCGGTGCTCTGTGCTGTTCGCGTGTGCGCAGAAGCCCCTGTCTCTGGTGGCGAGAGATACACGAAGCAATGTGTTGCAAAGTTACACCTTTTTTCAAATTGAATAGTCGGGACATTGAAGAAAGCGAGTCGCGGTGAGCGAACATAGAAATTATATCCGTTCACATAGTTATTTTTTTTTTGCGCGGCGACACATCAATCGCGTTCATTTTCCTCTGTTGAAAATTATGGTAGTTGAAGGAATGCTTAAAGGCGACATACACGGGCACGCACATAAATTTGCAGTCAAGCAACATAATGAAAACACTAGTATTCTTTTAGCTCTTTTACTTTTCAATTTCTCTGATTTTTACCTAGAAGAATTTAATGACACTGCGATACAGGCAGGATGGGCACGATAACTTTTTCGAAGGTTCGGTGAAGAGAGGAAAATAAAATATACGAAGAAAATGAGCAGGGGAAAAAGAAGATGAGAAAAACAAGAAAACGAAAAAGAAGACGGCAATTTAGTTGTTGTGATTTCAAACTGTCAGCCCTGAAAAGCTTAACAATTCACTTTTAGGTAGTACAAAAGAGAAAAAAATAAGATTAATGGAGGGAAGCACAAGCGTGAAAAAGAAGGCGCTCGTGCGCAATGATACAAAAAATATTACAAAATTAGGAAACCAGAATAAAATAGAATACAAAAAAAAAATTAAGGGAGAAAAAAAACAATAGAATAGGAAAGAAAAACCGCAGCAGCTATCCGTATCGAAGATCGAATGGGCGTTTTGTTACGGCATACAGATCTTCGCGATACTCTTTTTGCACGTAGTCATCTACACGTCGTCCTCCCAACGCCAGAAGCCGATCGGGCGATCGCAGAAGGTCAAGCAGCTCTAAAAAAAGCAATTGCTCTAACCACAGGTCGTCGACCTGACCGTTACTTGCTGACGAGCGGATGAGGTAGATGTACCGCAACAGCTCCGCCACCGGCTCCGGATTGGCGAGTTGCAGCAGCACCACGCGATGTGCGTCCCCTGCAAAGAAGTTGCGGATGTATGTGCTGATGACGAGGATAAAGCTGGTATAAAGCGCGATGATGCCCACATTTGGAATCAGAGAAAGGCTGCTCTGCACGGTCGTGACGTCGCTGGAGGCCACTACGTAAAGAAGCGTGTGCGCATTTGCAGGAGTGCTGTCACTCGACTCCACTACTGCCGCCTGCAAAACGGACGAGGACGAGCCTGAGTCGGAATGCAGTGCCGCTGCATTTAGTGCTGCTGCTGCAGTAGTTGTAGTAGTCGTGTTGACTGCGGCGGGTGAGCACGACAAGCACGAGAAGCCTCTGTACTGACCAACGCGGTGCAGTGTCAAGGTACAGTCCACCTTCGTAATTGCAGTACTCGTCATAGCCGCGACAGCGGAGCCAGAGCTCACGACGTACGGCGTGTAAAATGAGGGAAGCGCAATAGCCGTTGAAAGATTCTGAAGAGCTTCAATATCAGTTGTTGTCCTTGCTGTGGTCGACGTTGCATAGCCCTTGTCATCCGCGCTTTGCCACGACTCAAAAATTTGCACAATGGCAGCCGCGGCAGTGCTAGACAGTTGGTAGGACTCTTCAAAACTGCAGGTGGCGTAGTTGGACTCCGTAGCACGACTGCGTGTAACACGGCTTCGCATGTGAAGTGTTGCTCGACTCGCGGTGCTTTGCTGCGCCGTCGCCTCTGCGTTCACGCCCACACGAAGCGCAGTGATCAGCTGTGCCAACGCCGCAGGTGTGTAGGTCCACATCTGGCTGCTGCACTGTGAAGGCTGGGCAAGCTGCCAGGTATCGCGAGCCGATGCATCCTGCAGAAGTGCGCTGGGGTTCGGCGTGGCGTCGCCGATGGCAGTCGTCGCCGCGGCGCGGAAAGAGGTGGACGATAGAGCGGCGTCCGCGGTGAAGACTGGCAAGGACAGAAGACCGTCAAACGCCACCTCCGTTGTCCACGTTGTGACCCTACTCGCGTGCACCTGCGGCCCAAATGTGGAGTACCAGAAGAGCGGAAAGAAGAGTACCAGCAGGATGGCGGCAAAGCTGAGCATGCCCTGGTAGACGCGGACGTAGTGAGGAAAGCGGCGGCCCTGGTGGCGGCTGGTCCAGTGCAGATCGTGCATGTCAACGTAGCGGCGGTAAACGTTGTGGTGGATGTCCTCGAGCAGCATCCAGTGCTGCACCTTGAGTGCGGTGGCGCTGAACGACCAGTCCAGTAGCACACGCAGCTCCAACAGAAATGGGACGGTGCGGTACACCATGTGCCCGAACCAGTGAACAACGTCCGTTTTGACCGTGAAGGGGTCATGCGAGCGGTGCAGCGGGTAGCCGTGGCGCAGCTGCAGCGCCCCACACCACAACGACGCCAGCTTGGCCGTCATAAGAAGCACCACAGGGGTGGCGTAAGCGCTACTGCTTGTCGTTGCAGTCGTTGTTGTTGTTGTTGCCGCTGTATCGTCCCTGCTGACGCTCGCCACGCCCCATGCTAAATATAAGGCATGGTAGGCCACGGCAAGCACGAGGTGGGCCACGTACTTGGCCACGGTTGCGTGCAACACGTAGATGACGCGCTCGACAAAGAGCACGACCACTAGTCCCAACAAGGTTGCCACAAAGATGCCCGGTAGGCGGTTGTGCTGCATGGCGTAGAGGACGTTGTCTTGCGACGGCGTCGTGTCCCCTGGGGCGATCACGTAATACGCCCAGCAAAAGAGCACGAGCGAGAGGAAGTCAAAGAAGAGCTGGAGGGAGTAGTAGTCTGCGCCGGCACCACGACGGTGGCGAGTCCAGCGCGTCAGGCACCCTGCCTGCTCCGTTGCGACTGACGGCGGTGTGTTTTCCGGTGGTGGCCGTGGCGACTGCGTGGGCGACGCGTCAAGGCCCACATCAATACGCGCTGCAAGGTCCGCTGCTCTACGAGTGCCACAAGTACCACCCAAGAGGTTCTGATCGGCGTAAACCAAAGACCATTGCAGCACCATGGCGTACAGAACGGCTACGCTCATCACAAGGTCTACCCACGTCGGCCACGCAAAGATAAGGACCGTGCTTTCAGAATAGGAAGAGCTGTTGATGGCGACAGTAAACGACAGTCGCAGCACCACAGCACTGAGAGTGCGCAGCGTAAACCACGACGCAGTGGACACTGCACCTGTCGCCAGCAGTGCGTGAAGCAGGCACTTCGCAAGCAGGGCTGCCGCAGCGTACAACACACCGGCGCGAACGCACCACCGCGGTGGCCACGGCCGCGGCAGCAAGCCGTAGGCAAGCACAGCAAGAGACGGCGCGAGGTTGACGGCGGTGCTGGCGAGGGTAAAGTGAAGGAGCAGCAGCAGCGCACAGACCCACACCCAGTGCTGCAGAACGTAGTCGACGAGCAAACATCGCAGCGGCTTTTCACTTACCAAATTTGTTGTCGTGCTACCGGGATTACGAGCGCCGTAGTGCGGTGTATTTTCACCTCCCGCTGCAGGAGGAGGAGGGGCAGCTGATGGCGCCGCACTGCTACCACGCACCCGCTGACTTCTGCTGCCCTGTTGATTTGCGTCACATGCCTCAATCGTCGCCTCCTCGTCACCGCGCTTTGTACTGACTGCAAGGGACACGGTGTGTTTCGTCAAGTAGTCCTTCGCCTCTTTTAGAAGCTTCGTGCAGAGCTTGCGCACACCAGACGGCCCCGGGCGACGACACTGATCAGCACTGCTTTTGCTTCTTACGCTTTCACTCTTTTCAACAGGCGGCGGCGCAACATAGACGACCGCGTCATCGGCAGCTCTCCCCGACGGCAGGGCCGTGATGTCCACCGCGGGAGGAGAGGGTGGGTTGGACACGGACCACCCCGCAATGCTGCGTTCTGCAGGAGACGTACTTAACGGTGAAGAGCTGTAGACGGGACGGTGCATTTCATGCTGCACGCCGCAGCAGTGACGCTGCTGTCGCCGCCGCCGCGCACCTTCTGTAAACGATGGCGCCGCGCTAGACAGATCTCTCAAATTCAGCCGCGGTGCTGCTGATGCCACGGCAGCGACAGATGGCTTTTGATACTCCAGTTGCAGAGCCGGTGAGGTGAAAGGGCTTGTGTTGAGCAGGTGGATGAAGTGATCGGCAGGGCTGTTGTCGTCATTGTCGCTCTCAGCGTGAGCGGGGCTGCGTGTTGGCTCCCGCCCCCACTGCCAATTACCACGGGGTGGCGGGCACTCGGGATCGCTCTTATTGTCGTATGAGTTGCAGTTGTCTTCGTCGTCCTTGTTGTCACTGTTGTTGTTTTGCCGAGCTGCTTGTGTGTTGCGCGCGATCACATCCGTGTTGCCTAGCTTCGCCGTTGCCGCTGTCGCGGAAGGACACGGCGACTCGCTTACTATTGCGTTTTCGTTCTCCTTCACAAACGCCCGACAAATAGGATTGTTAGTGAAGCAGTTTTGCCGGAGAAGAGATCGCCGCGCTGCATCGTCACGCTGCAGAGCAGTAGCGCTGCCTGAGAGCAGTGGCGCGCGTGCGTCGGGCTGGTCCTCGCTTTCGTACCGGCTGCCGCTGTTGCTGTTGCTGCCCCTCCAGCTGCCACCACGTGAGTTAGGCAAGGACGCGCGGACGGAACTCCAGCCGTCGAGAGAGCGCGCAAAGGCAGCGCTGAGGCTTGCAGGACTCCCGTCCGTTGCTGCTGCAGCTGCAGAGAGTGGTGCTGCAGGGCCATCTTCGATCAAGCAGCGCAAGCTGCCGCAGCTGCCAAAAGGCGCGTGTCGCCGGGCGTGAAAGTAATCCTTGCGGTACGAGGCAGCACCTTCAGCATTAATGGCTGTGGAAGTAGTGTTGGGGTTGTGGCTATTGAGTGGCTTTGCATTATGGTGATCCGCGCAACTAGCGGCTCTGTGCCCTGCGAAAGCGCCATCACCATGGTGACCCTGTCGACTCCCACTGCCTACTTTTGCTCCAGCTGCAGCTGCTGCCTCTGCCACGCCCTCCCGCTCCAGCCGCAGCTCTTCCACCTTACGGTGAGCAGCGCGCTCCAGTGCCAAGGCGCGTGTGCGCTGCTGCTCCTCCTTCACCGCAAGTGCGCGAAGGTACCGGGCGCGATAGTATCCGGCTGCCTGCCAGGCACTCCTCGTTTCGGAACGGGCTACGATAGCGGCGTAGGCTGGAGTGTGGAAACAGAAGTACTCCACGCCGGCCCACCACACGCCTACTGCGTGGACGATTTGCCACCGAAAAGCCGACGAGGCTGTTTGGTTTTGCGAGTTTAACAGCCCCAACACAATGAGGAAACGGCGACGGCGTGAAAGGCCAACTTCGCTATCAACAGAGGCGAAAGAAGACGCATCCGCAGCTCCATCCTTCTGCAGTAAGGCGCGGACCCATGGAAACGAAATGCACGCCTGCGCCGTCCACATGAAGAGTAGCACGGCAAAGTAGACAAGCCAGCAGCGCCGCCGCCATGACAAGACGCAGCGTGGGTAGCAAAGGAGGAGAAGGATCGCAATCAGCACATACACGCAGCCGAGCACGTTTCCTTGCCCAATGCCCGCCACGCTGATCCAGAGGAGAGACAGCGGAGCAAAGGTGAGGCATTGGACAAGCAGCACGCCGACTTTGTGGCCCAGACGGCTGGTGCAGCTGCGGCGGTGCGACGCAGAAGAGCGACGACAGCGCAGCAGCGCCGCACACAGCGCCTGTCCTATGCTGCACGATCCCACAACTGAGAGAGCGACAACGGTGAGGAAGAAGTCGCCGCGGCGAATGCCGTCTTGCTCGACATGAATTCCTGTGAAGAGGCTGAGGAAAATGCGCGGGATGGTGCGATACGTCCACGGGGCAGCGTTGCAGGCCGTCCCATCCACGTTCTTTGTCGAGCACCGCGACGCAAAGACCCAGAGCACAACAGAGGCGCACACCGAGAGGAGGGTGACCACCGCCGTCGCCCAAACCCACCCCGCGTTGAGAGCGGAGGCGACAGTAGCGGCGTCAGGGTGGCGTGCGGTAGAGTTTTTAATGGTTGTGGTGTCCTCTCTGTTTGAGCTTGTTGACGTGGCGGTCACGCCGTCGACTGTCGCCTCCTCAACTGAGGCATCAGCAAAAGCAGCAGCATCGACAGGGTACTCTCCACGACTTCCCCCGTCAAAACAATTAGGCTCATCGGTCGCCACAATTGTCATTTCAGCTTCCCTTTCCGGGGTAGGAGTGTAGAGCTGCGTGCGTGATGGCTGCTTTTGCTGAGGAGCGCCACCGCGTCGGTGTACAAGCGCACCGTTGCGTAGCAAGTCGCCGTGGAAATGTCGTGGCGCTGCTGCTGTTGCGGAGGTGCCAGCTGCCCACTCGTTCTCTTCCCCCTCCCTGCATGCGTGAGGTGCGAGCGGTGGGGTGGAAAGCGCGCTGGACGATAGGTACGGCTGTGTGGGCTGATTGAGTTTCGGCAAGGGAAGGGCAATGCAGTAGGAGAGGAGGAGGCTGAGGGCCACGACGTGTTGTTCGATGAGGACAAGTAGGAGTAGCACATGCAGTACTACAGCAAGGTAGATGCCACCAAGCAATCCGCATTGAGAAGCCATAGCACCTGTCGGAATTATTAACTTTTCTTTTCTTCAATTGTGATCTTACAGTATGTGAAGCAGATGAAAGCAGGCTGAATTGTCAGATGAGTGTAGAAAGTCGATGTAGCAACGAACGAAAGATGCCAACAGAGTTTGGTCTTTGGTCTAAAAGCAGTGATGGAACAACAGGAAATTAACAACAGAAGAGTGCAAGCATGAAGAGGAAGAAGGTGAATGGAATTCGATAGAGTACCGAGAATCAGAGAATAACACAATAAAGTAGGTGCGGTGGAAAAGTGTATTTGGCGCTCTGCCAAGGATTATACGGCTACGCACTGAGACCATCGCTTTTTGTCTCACACACATAGAACAACAGCAACAAAAGATTAGAAGCTTCCCGAAAAAAGAATTCTAGCTACTGCATTCTGCTGTTGCCTTGTAGAAAAAGTTCTTTACTCTTCTTCTCAGCTTACGCTGTGAACAGGAAGAGTTTTAGTTGATCGTTGTTTTGACGCTTTGGAATAGATGTGATCGCCCCCTTTGCGCGCATCAATATGAACGCACAAAAAGCGTGAATTTGCCTTCCAGTCTATGCAGTGCATGTAACCAACTTGAGATAGGCAAAAAAAGATTCTAGAAAGACCTTTTTTTTTCTCACCGCAAAAGACGGTCAAATGATGTGCACTGAGTCGCCGCTTTCAAGCAAGGTAACGTGTGGACGGAAGGCGCTCTTCTGCGCAATGGCATCCATGGGCAGCGGAATGTCCATGACATGCTGCCACAGCGCCTCGTCGTCCTCCTTCGAGATGGCAACAGCCAGTGGCTGCGGAAGGCTGGCTGGCGCGCGGAGGTCAACTGCGAGGACAGGGGTACTCGCGGCTGTCGTAGTCGTTTCCGCGTTGGTGGCCAGCGCAGCTGCGCTCGTCGAGTTAAAGCGCAAACGCACGCCAGCGTTGTACGACTGAAGCGGCGCCTCAACCGCGCTGTGCTCCTCTACCTCCAGGCACCTGTCAGAGATTTTTTTCCCAAAAAGCTCCCAGTGATCACTCCAGAGAAACATGCCACGCGGCGTGCACTCCACCGAGAGCGCGTAGGCCTCCTCCCAGATCAGCGGAGTGTCGAGGAGGCGATTGTTGTAGTGCTGCTGCTCCTCTGCGCTGGGCGCCGCTGGCAGGCTGTCCTGCGTGGCCGCATCCGGCACCAACGTCTCCCCGGTTGGCGAGCTAAGCATCGGAAAGTACGCAGGTGCGACGCTCAGCAGGATGTGCGGCTCTTCTGCGGTGACTGAGTGAAGATGAAAAGCAATGCTCCAGTTCTGATACGCCGTCCACGCTTGCTCTGCCCAGCTGGGGCCACTCGGGTATGCAGGGGCGTGCGTCGCTGCGGCAGCATTGCTTGCGCTGTCTTCATGGGTACTCTGAGGTGTTTGGTGCACCAGTGCGCAGCGGCCGCCAAAGGCGTGGTGGGTGCGCCACGTGGTGACGCCGTGTACCGCATCCGGCGCCAGAGGCTTGCCCGAGGCGTCGAAGAGGTCGTTGTTTCGACTCGTCTTGTGCAGTTCCTGAGGTGGTGCAGGGGTGGTTTTGGACTCCGCTCCAGGCGCGGTCACACTTAGACCATCAGCGTACGCCTCGAAAGCCCACATAAGAGCGGAAAAGAGGAGAAAGTCAGAGGTAAATTAACAAGAGGGTTAAGCAGTATTATAAGCCCTGAGTAGAAGCAGCGAGCAAGGCAGGGAAGCCAATGTCGTGTATCAAAAACGAACGTCAAGGCTGACTTTGAATTGGAGTGCGTTTTAAGTTGAGTGTGTATAGTTGCTAAGTGAGGAAGAAAGAGCTAAGAGAATAATGAGAGATGCAGCTGCTAATAAGTGACACTCAGACAAGAGATGCCGTTGGAAGAATAGAAACCGTTAAAAAGAACCAAAATAAAAATCGCGGATTATATATATGTGCGATGCGTGTTTAGTGGTCAAGGTTGCACTGTTGTCGAGTCAGAGAAATGAAGCTCGCTGCAAAGCCGTGACGAAACACATGAAAGCAAAATATAATATTAGAAAGAAGAGAAGAAAAGTGAAATATATATACGTAGCCGAAGTTTGGAATTGTTTCATCAGTTAAGTCCATAGGTGCTGCTAGTAGCGTTCCAATCTCTCACGTCAATCTCGTAAATCAGCAGCGCCAAAAGCCGAGAGAAAAGTGTATACTGACCTTAAAGCAGAAAGCAAGAGCGGATAGGTTCAAGTGAGATTCCGTTAGAAAAGTTTCAATTTTTGTTAGACAGTTTGTTTCTACGTACAGCAGAAGTACTTCGAAAAAGGTAAGATGGATAAAAAATGGATATTACAGTGAATGCAAAACGGACCAGAACACAACGCAAAAAATGCAAAAAAAATATAAACCAGAAATGAAAAGAGAGGCTAATGCGTTAAAGCTGAGCAACACAATCTCAGAAAAGTTGAAACATCGTCATGAAACTGAAAGTTGAAAAAAGAAGACAAAAAGAAAAGTGTTTTGAATGTGGGAAGTCGACCTTCTCTAACGCAAAGCGGTCTTGTTGACAAAGCTTTCGACACTACCTCCTCAGTCAAACGAGACTTCAAGAGAGAGGAAAAAAAAAGACTTAGGTTATAAACCGCTTAATAGACAAACTCTGTGATTCAACTGGCAGCCTCGTGAATGTAATGCTTCGTGAGCACATTAGTTCTTCAGCGTCTTTACGCTTCAGCCACCGTTCGTGGCCTCTAGATTATAGTTAAAAGGAAAAAGAAACGAATCGAATCAAGCTAAACAGACACTCGCAATCATTGTATAAGAGAAAGAGAAACAGATATGAAAGGAAAAGGGGACACTGCACAAATGCGCG
>MDUD01006599.1:0-14089 GCA_002216565.1 Crithidia mellificae | reverse complement strand
GTATTATGTAAATCAGAAAAAAAAAGCCTTTTCGTTCTTCCCGACTTGCCAATGCCTTGTTGAAAGGTTTTTTTTTATCGATTTATGCTGAGGTGCGGAATAGAAGCAGGTGACACCTCTCCTATAGTTCTTGCAAAACACGCGCAAGACAAGGAACGTGAAATGCAAAATTATAAAATGAGTAAAGAAATCAACAGCGACAACAACACATTAATTTTGGGCGACACTGAGCATCGCAAATGAGGGCGACTCCCAATATCCACAACAGTAAATACACAGGACATTCTCTCGACAAAGCGGATAAGCTGACTCCGAAATGGAACGGGGAAATGGGACGCAAGCTTTGGCTCATCGCTTTTAGGAATTAAGCGCTCACCAATCACAAATCCAATGCCGCGTTTCCTCCGCATTGCAGCACATAAACACACACGCGTTGAGAAAGAAAAATGAAAAACCTTTTATTATTGAGGAGAAAAGCAGAATTCGAAGAAACAAAAAACAAAACAAACAAACAAGAAATCAGCAGCAGCAGAGCTAACAACGGAAAGAAGCAGGAAAACACATATGGCGTGGTGAAGGCAGGCTCAACGTCATCCCACCTCACTTAGCCATCAACGCCAAGTCCAAGATCGTGTTCCACGGACCACTCCTGCAGGTCTCCGAGGGACGGGCCAAACTTGACGGTGACGCTCAGCGGCACGAGCAGGTGCATTGCGTGCGACATGGCTGTCGACACCGCCGGCACCAGCGTGGGCAGGAGCTCTTTGCGCACCGAGAAGACCATCTCGTCGTGGATTTGGGAGAGGAGGCGGACATCGTCGCGGCTGTAGCACTGCAGTACGTCTTTGGCGACGGCGAGCATCGCCATCTTCATCACGTCCGCCGCACTGCCCTGCACGACGCTGTTGAAGGCCTGCCGCTCCGCGTAGGAGCGCCGCGCCATGACGGTGCTCTGGATGTCGGGCAGGTACCGCAGCCGCCCGCTGATGGTCCGCACAAAGCCGTTCGCGCGACTCTCCTCGATGACGCGGCGGTGGTATGACTCAATCCCCGGAAAAGCGTTGGTGAGGAGGGAGGTGATGTGCAGCGCACGCTCCACATTAACGCCCATGTGTGCCGCCAGCGTCTTTGGTCCGGCGCCGTAGAGCATGCCGAAGACGACGCGCTTCGCCAGCGAGCGCTCCTCTGCCGAGACCGGCTTTTTCTTGAAAACCACCTCCGCAATCGCGCGGTGTATGTCGGTGGACTGGGTGAGAGCGTCGACGAGGGCCTTGTCCCCGCAGAGGTGGGCCAGCACGCGAAGCTCGATCTGCTGGTAGTCCACCGAGAGCAGCGTCGAGCCGGGCGGCGCGACGAAGCAGCGGCGGAAGCCCAGCAGATCCTCCTCTCCCTCCTCCCCGTCGGTGGACAGAACGGCGGTGGCACCGTTGCGCGGTAAGTTCTGCAAATTCGGCTCCACGCACGAAAGGCGACCTGTGTCGGTGCCTTCTTGAAGGAAGTTGGGGTGGATGGTGGCGTAGCCGCGGCCTGGCAAGGTGAGGTCGCCCACCGCGGTCACACTTGCCTCCTCGTCGACGCCGACGCGTGCGTTGGCGTTGCCAGGCGACGTCACGGAGCGACCGCGCCGCCCGCCGCCGCCGCTGCCGATTCCCGCGTTCAGCTGCTGATCCACAAACGGGTTGCTGTTGCTGTGGCCCGCGTCGTTCGCATCCACCGTCTCACCAAGCAACTGCGGCTCCCTTCGTGGCGATGCGTGGCTGTTCGCCTGAGGCCGCGTCGGCGACGTCGTGTCCGATGCAGTGGCCCCAGCAGCCGCAGCAGCCGCAGAGCCGGCGCAGGCTTGCTCTTGACGAACAATGGCGTAGCCCATCATCCCTTCGACGTAGGTCTGCATCAGCTTGGACGCCTTGCGGTACTTCAGCAGACAAGCCGGAAACTCGTGGTGCGGGGCAAGAGCGCGAAGGGTGTCCTCAGCGGTGGACAGTCGGCCGCCTTTGGTGATGGTGAGGCCGGACCCAGCGGCAGCCTCGCCGCCGCCTGGAACCTTGGCCGTCAGATGCCTGCCCAGCTGCAGCACCTCGTAGAGGGCCCGCCGACACTGGTCGTGGCTCTGAATGTTGAAGTCGTCGCCCATGTCCGGCACCAGCGACGCGGCAAGGCTGCGCTGGCGCGTCATCTCCGTCTCGCACGCTTTTTGGTAGCGATGCACCTCCGTCAAATCAACACCGACGCCGTTGTAGCGCATGAGGGCCAGCAGGAGGGCAATGCGCTTCTCCTGCCGCAGGAAAGCCTGCAGAAGCCCTTTGCTGCCGAGCAGGCCGTAGAGACTGCGGTACACGGTGGCAAGGTAGTACACCTGCTGTGCGAGGAGGCGCTGGGCTGGCGTCAGCGGCGGGGCAGGGGCCTCTGCAGACGACGGCGCTGCCGTGAAGGCGCCGCCAGTCGCGTGAAAGGAGCTGCCAGCGCTATACGCATCCGCCTCGCTCGCGCGCTCCAGCACCACCGATGGCGGCAGCTTCCCAGCGGACACGCGCAGCAGCAGCTGGTCGTAGTCGTACAGCACGTTCAGGTCGGCATCCGCGACCGCTGCACCGTTGCCGCCATCCGCACCAGCCGCAAAGGCGGCTCGCTGTGGTGCGGCAAGGACCGAGGCCGAGGAAGCGGGAGTGGCGGCGCCGATGTGCAGCTGCGCCATCCACGCCATCACCCGCACGTCGCTGATGCACTGCGACCACAGGGTGCCTTTGCAGTGCGCCAGAAGTGCCACCAGCACCGCCGGCGCGTTGAAGGTGATCACCTCGACCCCGGGCAGCTCCGTCAGCACGCGACACAGAAATGGAAAGCCGAGGGTCTGCGCTGGCAACGCGTACACGGCGTCCTTCCAGCGCGCCATGATAAGCTCCACGTGCTGGTGGCTGTAAACGGGGTCGATGCCGGAGAAGCAGCTGGAGGCGCGTCCTTTTCCCGCCTTGGAGGCGCCGCCGTGGTACGTGAAGTTTGTGCGGCACTCCACCAGCGGCGCCCCGAGGCCACCGTCGCTGCCCAGCGTAGAGAGGCCGACAAACAGCGGCGGAGCTTGGATGCGGTCGGGGTCGTTGAGAGTGCGCCGAACATCGCTGAAGAGCTCCTCGGCGGTGGTCTGCAAATAGAAGAACGGAACAGACACCGTGGCGGCCGCCGTCGGGACACCGGAAAGACCAGCCATTGCACCCGCCGCGCTCCCACCGCCGGCGCCGAAGGAGAAGAGGGTGCGCGGTGCGTTGTAGAAACTGCCCGGGACATTGGCGAAGTCGCCGTCACTGCCGCCGTCGCGCTTGCGCTTCCCTCCCTTCTTCTTCGCCGCGCTGCTGGTCGACGCGGCGCCGCCGTCTGCTTTTTCCCCTTTTCGGCTGCCCTTCTTCGTCTTTCTTTGCTTTGACGCCGCATCGCCGCTCGCGCCATCGGCGGCACGCTGCTCGACATCTGGGACGCTCAACACAGAGTTTTCGTCGTTGGTGGCATCGCCGTCGCTGTTTTCGTCGCCGACGTCGCGAGCCGCCGTGGCTTTTGCGGCTTTTGCTTTTTTCTTCCCACCCCACCGCTTGGCAGCCCACGACGGCGGGTTGCCGCCGCCGCCACTTCCACCACCGGCGCGCTTTGGTGGTCCGCACCGCTGCTCCTCGGTGCTGTGCTGCACCTTCTCCGAGAGCTGCGCGAGAGTGCGTTGCAGCCGACGTGCCGCGTCGTTGGCGGCCGTTGGGTCCGCGCGGTTGGCGTTCACCGCGGCATCTGCAGGCGCACGCAGCGAGGATGACGACGAGGCTGCCAGTGCGGCAAGGGGCGGCGCGGCGGGGGTGGGGCTGGAGGGCGAGCGGTCGTCTGGCGCAACACGAGTGCCGCGGAGGCTGCGTCCAGCAATACGGTGGTCCTGTGCTGATGAAGGAGGTGGAGTGGTGGTGGTGAAGTTCCACCCACGGCTGCCATCACGGCTGTCATCGTCCCCGTCCACGTCTACTTCCACCACTGTCAAGTTCTTTGCTCGTGTGTGTGTCTCCGCCGTCGAGCTGGTTGTTTTGGAAGGCTGATAAGCCATGGGGGTGTGGCGGGCAGCAAGTCGTCCTTCCACATCGCTGCTCTCCCGCTGCGCAGGGGCACTTCTTGCCTCCTCTTGCCTCTGTGTTAAATTCTGTGAGTAATGTATGGGGGCTGCTGTGTCTGCTCTCTGCCAGCTTGCGCTAGCACTTTGCTGCAACGGCGACGGCGACTGGGGAAGATCCGCGGCAGTGACGCGAAGGCCGAATTGCTGCCACTTGCGAAGGTTGTCAACGCTGCTGTTGCCGCCCCCGCCGTTGTCCGGCGTCTCGCCGCTTGCGTGTGGGTCAGCGCGGGTCAGCATGGTCGAGCCACGGTGCAGTGGGTCGGAGACGGACGCGGTGGGTGTGGCGCGTCCTGCTCCGGACAAGGATGCGGACCAGCTGTTCTCTGGCGTTCTGGAAAGGTGCGTCATAGGCACCGAGCGGAATAGGGGCAAACCGCCCAAGTTATTTCGAAAAGGATCCATTTTGTCTAACAAGAAAGTTGCATTACAGTGTATGTAATATTACTGTCGTCTGTGCTCTGATGAAGAGGCTTTGCCTTTTGCGGTGCGCCGGAGGTGTGCTGTGAGAATAGCGTCAAGTCCCTCAGGAAGAAAAAGAGGAGAGTGTGTTGCGGTGCTCTGTGCTGTTCGCGTGTGCGCAGAAGCCCCTGTCTCTGGTGGCGAGAGATACACGAAGCAATGTGTTGCAAAGTTACACCTTTTTTCAAATTGAATAGTCGGGACATTGAAGAAAGCGAGTCGCGGTGAGCGAACATAGAAATTATATCCGTTCACATAGTTATTTTTTTTTTGCGCGGCGACACATCAATCGCGTTCATTTTCCTCTGTTGAAAATTATGGTAGTTGAAGGAATGCTTAAAGGCGACATACACGGGCACGCACATAAATTTGCAGTCAAGCAACATAATGAAAACACTAGTATTCTTTTAGCTCTTTTACTTTTCAATTTCTCTGATTTTTACCTAGAAGAATTTAATGACACTGCGATACAGGCAGGATGGGCACGATAACTTTTTCGAAGGTTCGGTGAAGAGAGGAAAATAAAATATACGAAGAAAATGAGCAGGGGAAAAAGAAGATGAGAAAAACAAGAAAACGAAAAAGAAGACGGCAATTTAGTTGTTGTGATTTCAAACTGTCAGCCCTGAAAAGCTTAACAATTCACTTTTAGGTAGTACAAAAGAGAAAAAAATAAGATTAATGGAGGGAAGCACAAGCGTGAAAAAGAAGGCGCTCGTGCGCAATGATACAAAAAATATTACAAAATTAGGAAACCAGAATAAAATAGAATACAAAAAAAAAATTAAGGGAGAAAAAAAACAATAGAATAGGAAAGAAAAACCGCAGCAGCTATCCGTATCGAAGATCGAATGGGCGTTTTGTTACGGCATACAGATCTTCGCGATACTCTTTTTGCACGTAGTCATCTACACGTCGTCCTCCCAACGCCAGAAGCCGATCGGGCGATCGCAGAAGGTCAAGCAGCTCTAAAAAAAGCAATTGCTCTAACCACAGGTCGTCGACCTGACCGTTACTTGCTGACGAGCGGATGAGGTAGATGTACCGCAACAGCTCCGCCACCGGCTCCGGATTGGCGAGTTGCAGCAGCACCACGCGATGTGCGTCCCCTGCAAAGAAGTTGCGGATGTATGTGCTGATGACGAGGATAAAGCTGGTATAAAGCGCGATGATGCCCACATTTGGAATCAGAGAAAGGCTGCTCTGCACGGTCGTGACGTCGCTGGAGGCCACTACGTAAAGAAGCGTGTGCGCATTTGCAGGAGTGCTGTCACTCGACTCCACTACTGCCGCCTGCAAAACGGACGAGGACGAGCCTGAGTCGGAATGCAGTGCCGCTGCATTTAGTGCTGCTGCTGCAGTAGTTGTAGTAGTCGTGTTGACTGCGGCGGGTGAGCACGACAAGCACGAGAAGCCTCTGTACTGACCAACGCGGTGCAGTGTCAAGGTACAGTCCACCTTCGTAATTGCAGTACTCGTCATAGCCGCGACAGCGGAGCCAGAGCTCACGACGTACGGCGTGTAAAATGAGGGAAGCGCAATAGCCGTTGAAAGATTCTGAAGAGCTTCAATATCAGTTGTTGTCCTTGCTGTGGTCGACGTTGCATAGCCCTTGTCATCCGCGCTTTGCCACGACTCAAAAATTTGCACAATGGCAGCCGCGGCAGTGCTAGACAGTTGGTAGGACTCTTCAAAACTGCAGGTGGCGTAGTTGGACTCCGTAGCACGACTGCGTGTAACACGGCTTCGCATGTGAAGTGTTGCTCGACTCGCGGTGCTTTGCTGCGCCGTCGCCTCTGCGTTCACGCCCACACGAAGCGCAGTGATCAGCTGTGCCAACGCCGCAGGTGTGTAGGTCCACATCTGGCTGCTGCACTGTGAAGGCTGGGCAAGCTGCCAGGTATCGCGAGCCGATGCATCCTGCAGAAGTGCGCTGGGGTTCGGCGTGGCGTCGCCGATGGCAGTCGTCGCCGCGGCGCGGAAAGAGGTGGACGATAGAGCGGCGTCCGCGGTGAAGACTGGCAAGGACAGAAGACCGTCAAACGCCACCTCCGTTGTCCACGTTGTGACCCTACTCGCGTGCACCTGCGGCCCAAATGTGGAGTACCAGAAGAGCGGAAAGAAGAGTACCAGCAGGATGGCGGCAAAGCTGAGCATGCCCTGGTAGACGCGGACGTAGTGAGGAAAGCGGCGGCCCTGGTGGCGGCTGGTCCAGTGCAGATCGTGCATGTCAACGTAGCGGCGGTAAACGTTGTGGTGGATGTCCTCGAGCAGCATCCAGTGCTGCACCTTGAGTGCGGTGGCGCTGAACGACCAGTCCAGTAGCACACGCAGCTCCAACAGAAATGGGACGGTGCGGTACACCATGTGCCCGAACCAGTGAACAACGTCCGTTTTGACCGTGAAGGGGTCATGCGAGCGGTGCAGCGGGTAGCCGTGGCGCAGCTGCAGCGCCCCACACCACAACGACGCCAGCTTGGCCGTCATAAGAAGCACCACAGGGGTGGCGTAAGCGCTACTGCTTGTCGTTGCAGTCGTTGTTGTTGTTGTTGCCGCTGTATCGTCCCTGCTGACGCTCGCCACGCCCCATGCTAAATATAAGGCATGGTAGGCCACGGCAAGCACGAGGTGGGCCACGTACTTGGCCACGGTTGCGTGCAACACGTAGATGACGCGCTCGACAAAGAGCACGACCACTAGTCCCAACAAGGTTGCCACAAAGATGCCCGGTAGGCGGTTGTGCTGCATGGCGTAGAGGACGTTGTCTTGCGACGGCGTCGTGTCCCCTGGGGCGATCACGTAATACGCCCAGCAAAAGAGCACGAGCGAGAGGAAGTCAAAGAAGAGCTGGAGGGAGTAGTAGTCTGCGCCGGCACCACGACGGTGGCGAGTCCAGCGCGTCAGGCACCCTGCCTGCTCCGTTGCGACTGACGGCGGTGTGTTTTCCGGTGGTGGCCGTGGCGACTGCGTGGGCGACGCGTCAAGGCCCACATCAATACGCGCTGCAAGGTCCGCTGCTCTACGAGTGCCACAAGTACCACCCAAGAGGTTCTGATCGGCGTAAACCAAAGACCATTGCAGCACCATGGCGTACAGAACGGCTACGCTCATCACAAGGTCTACCCACGTCGGCCACGCAAAGATAAGGACCGTGCTTTCAGAATAGGAAGAGCTGTTGATGGCGACAGTAAACGACAGTCGCAGCACCACAGCACTGAGAGTGCGCAGCGTAAACCACGACGCAGTGGACACTGCACCTGTCGCCAGCAGTGCGTGAAGCAGGCACTTCGCAAGCAGGGCTGCCGCAGCGTACAACACACCGGCGCGAACGCACCACCGCGGTGGCCACGGCCGCGGCAGCAAGCCGTAGGCAAGCACAGCAAGAGACGGCGCGAGGTTGACGGCGGTGCTGGCGAGGGTAAAGTGAAGGAGCAGCAGCAGCGCACAGACCCACACCCAGTGCTGCAGAACGTAGTCGACGAGCAAACATCGCAGCGGCTTTTCACTTACCAAATTTGTTGTCGTGCTACCGGGATTACGAGCGCCGTAGTGCGGTGTATTTTCACCTCCCGCTGCAGGAGGAGGAGGGGCAGCTGATGGCGCCGCACTGCTACCACGCACCCGCTGACTTCTGCTGCCCTGTTGATTTGCGTCACATGCCTCAATCGTCGCCTCCTCGTCACCGCGCTTTGTACTGACTGCAAGGGACACGGTGTGTTTCGTCAAGTAGTCCTTCGCCTCTTTTAGAAGCTTCGTGCAGAGCTTGCGCACACCAGACGGCCCCGGGCGACGACACTGATCAGCACTGCTTTTGCTTCTTACGCTTTCACTCTTTTCAACAGGCGGCGGCGCAACATAGACGACCGCGTCATCGGCAGCTCTCCCCGACGGCAGGGCCGTGATGTCCACCGCGGGAGGAGAGGGTGGGTTGGACACGGACCACCCCGCAATGCTGCGTTCTGCAGGAGACGTACTTAACGGTGAAGAGCTGTAGACGGGACGGTGCATTTCATGCTGCACGCCGCAGCAGTGACGCTGCTGTCGCCGCCGCCGCGCACCTTCTGTAAACGATGGCGCCGCGCTAGACAGATCTCTCAAATTCAGCCGCGGTGCTGCTGATGCCACGGCAGCGACAGATGGCTTTTGATACTCCAGTTGCAGAGCCGGTGAGGTGAAAGGGCTTGTGTTGAGCAGGTGGATGAAGTGATCGGCAGGGCTGTTGTCGTCATTGTCGCTCTCAGCGTGAGCGGGGCTGCGTGTTGGCTCCCGCCCCCACTGCCAATTACCACGGGGTGGCGGGCACTCGGGATCGCTCTTATTGTCGTATGAGTTGCAGTTGTCTTCGTCGTCCTTGTTGTCACTGTTGTTGTTTTGCCGAGCTGCTTGTGTGTTGCGCGCGATCACATCCGTGTTGCCTAGCTTCGCCGTTGCCGCTGTCGCGGAAGGACACGGCGACTCGCTTACTATTGCGTTTTCGTTCTCCTTCACAAACGCCCGACAAATAGGATTGTTAGTGAAGCAGTTTTGCCGGAGAAGAGATCGCCGCGCTGCATCGTCACGCTGCAGAGCAGTAGCGCTGCCTGAGAGCAGTGGCGCGCGTGCGTCGGGCTGGTCCTCGCTTTCGTACCGGCTGCCGCTGTTGCTGTTGCTGCCCCTCCAGCTGCCACCACGTGAGTTAGGCAAGGACGCGCGGACGGAACTCCAGCCGTCGAGAGAGCGCGCAAAGGCAGCGCTGAGGCTTGCAGGACTCCCGTCCGTTGCTGCTGCAGCTGCAGAGAGTGGTGCTGCAGGGCCATCTTCGATCAAGCAGCGCAAGCTGCCGCAGCTGCCAAAAGGCGCGTGTCGCCGGGCGTGAAAGTAATCCTTGCGGTACGAGGCAGCACCTTCAGCATTAATGGCTGTGGAAGTAGTGTTGGGGTTGTGGCTATTGAGTGGCTTTGCATTATGGTGATCCGCGCAACTAGCGGCTCTGTGCCCTGCGAAAGCGCCATCACCATGGTGACCCTGTCGACTCCCACTGCCTACTTTTGCTCCAGCTGCAGCTGCTGCCTCTGCCACGCCCTCCCGCTCCAGCCGCAGCTCTTCCACCTTACGGTGAGCAGCGCGCTCCAGTGCCAAGGCGCGTGTGCGCTGCTGCTCCTCCTTCACCGCAAGTGCGCGAAGGTACCGGGCGCGATAGTATCCGGCTGCCTGCCAGGCACTCCTCGTTTCGGAACGGGCTACGATAGCGGCGTAGGCTGGAGTGTGGAAACAGAAGTACTCCACGCCGGCCCACCACACGCCTACTGCGTGGACGATTTGCCACCGAAAAGCCGACGAGGCTGTTTGGTTTTGCGAGTTTAACAGCCCCAACACAATGAGGAAACGGCGACGGCGTGAAAGGCCAACTTCGCTATCAACAGAGGCGAAAGAAGACGCATCCGCAGCTCCATCCTTCTGCAGTAAGGCGCGGACCCATGGAAACGAAATGCACGCCTGCGCCGTCCACATGAAGAGTAGCACGGCAAAGTAGACAAGCCAGCAGCGCCGCCGCCATGACAAGACGCAGCGTGGGTAGCAAAGGAGGAGAAGGATCGCAATCAGCACATACACGCAGCCGAGCACGTTTCCTTGCCCAATGCCCGCCACGCTGATCCAGAGGAGAGACAGCGGAGCAAAGGTGAGGCATTGGACAAGCAGCACGCCGACTTTGTGGCCCAGACGGCTGGTGCAGCTGCGGCGGTGCGACGCAGAAGAGCGACGACAGCGCAGCAGCGCCGCACACAGCGCCTGTCCTATGCTGCACGATCCCACAACTGAGAGAGCGACAACGGTGAGGAAGAAGTCGCCGCGGCGAATGCCGTCTTGCTCGACATGAATTCCTGTGAAGAGGCTGAGGAAAATGCGCGGGATGGTGCGATACGTCCACGGGGCAGCGTTGCAGGCCGTCCCATCCACGTTCTTTGTCGAGCACCGCGACGCAAAGACCCAGAGCACAACAGAGGCGCACACCGAGAGGAGGGTGACCACCGCCGTCGCCCAAACCCACCCCGCGTTGAGAGCGGAGGCGACAGTAGCGGCGTCAGGGTGGCGTGCGGTAGAGTTTTTAATGGTTGTGGTGTCCTCTCTGTTTGAGCTTGTTGACGTGGCGGTCACGCCGTCGACTGTCGCCTCCTCAACTGAGGCATCAGCAAAAGCAGCAGCATCGACAGGGTACTCTCCACGACTTCCCCCGTCAAAACAATTAGGCTCATCGGTCGCCACAATTGTCATTTCAGCTTCCCTTTCCGGGGTAGGAGTGTAGAGCTGCGTGCGTGATGGCTGCTTTTGCTGAGGAGCGCCACCGCGTCGGTGTACAAGCGCACCGTTGCGTAGCAAGTCGCCGTGGAAATGTCGTGGCGCTGCTGCTGTTGCGGAGGTGCCAGCTGCCCACTCGTTCTCTTCCCCCTCCCTGCATGCGTGAGGTGCGAGCGGTGGGGTGGAAAGCGCGCTGGACGATAGGTACGGCTGTGTGGGCTGATTGAGTTTCGGCAAGGGAAGGGCAATGCAGTAGGAGAGGAGGAGGCTGAGGGCCACGACGTGTTGTTCGATGAGGACAAGTAGGAGTAGCACATGCAGTACTACAGCAAGGTAGATGCCACCAAGCAATCCGCATTGAGAAGCCATAGCACCTGTCGGAATTATTAACTTTTCTTTTCTTCAATTGTGATCTTACAGTATGTGAAGCAGATGAAAGCAGGCTGAATTGTCAGATGAGTGTAGAAAGTCGATGTAGCAACGAACGAAAGATGCCAACAGAGTTTGGTCTTTGGTCTAAAAGCAGTGATGGAACAACAGGAAATTAACAACAGAAGAGTGCAAGCATGAAGAGGAAGAAGGTGAATGGAATTCGATAGAGTACCGAGAATCAGAGAATAACACAATAAAGTAGGTGCGGTGGAAAAGTGTATTTGGCGCTCTGCCAAGGATTATACGGCTACGCACTGAGACCATCGCTTTTTGTCTCACACACATAGAACAACAGCAACAAAAGATTAGAAGCTTCCCGAAAAAAGAATTCTAGCTACTGCATTCTGCTGTTGCCTTGTAGAAAAAGTTCTTTACTCTTCTTCTCAGCTTACGCTGTGAACAGGAAGAGTTTTAGTTGATCGTTGTTTTGACGCTTTGGAATAGATGTGATCGCCCCCTTTGCGCGCATCAATATGAACGCACAAAAAGCGTGAATTTGCCTTCCAGTCTATGCAGTGCATGTAACCAACTTGAGATAGGCAAAAAAAGATTCTAGAAAGACCTTTTTTTTTCTCACCGCAAAAGACGGTCAAATGATGTGCACTGAGTCGCCGCTTTCAAGCAAGGTAACGTGTGGACGGAAGGCGCTCTTCTGCGCAATGGCATCCATGGGCAGCGGAATGTCCATGACATGCTGCCACAGCGCCTCGTCGTCCTCCTTCGAGATGGCAACAGCCAGTGGCTGCGGAAGGCTGGCTGGCGCGCGGAGGTCAACTGCGAGGACAGGGGTACTCGCGGCTGTCGTAGTCGTTTCCGCGTTGGTGGCCAGCGCAGCTGCGCTCGTCGAGTTAAAGCGCAAACGCACGCCAGCGTTGTACGACTGAAGCGGCGCCTCAACCGCGCTGTGCTCCTCTACCTCCAGGCACCTGTCAGAGATTTTTTTCCCAAAAAGCTCCCAGTGATCACTCCAGAGAAACATGCCACGCGGCGTGCACTCCACCGAGAGCGCGTAGGCCTCCTCCCAGATCAGCGGAGTGTCGAGGAGGCGATTGTTGTAGTGCTGCTGCTCCTCTGCGCTGGGCGCCGCTGGCAGGCTGTCCTGCGTGGCCGCATCCGGCACCAACGTCTCCCCGGTTGGCGAGCTAAGCATCGGAAAGTACGCAGGTGCGACGCTCAGCAGGATGTGCGGCTCTTCTGCGGTGACTGAGTGAAGATGAAAAGCAATGCTCCAGTTCTGATACGCCGTCCACGCTTGCTCTGCCCAGCTGGGGCCACTCGGGTATGCAGGGGCGTGCGTCGCTGCGGCAGCATTGCTTGCGCTGTCTTCATGGGTACTCTGAGGTGTTTGGTGCACCAGTGCGCAGCGGCCGCCAAAGGCGTGGTGGGTGCGCCACGTGGTGACGCCGTGTACCGCATCCGGCGCCAGAGGCTTGCCCGAGGCGTCGAAGAGGTCGTTGTTTCGACTCGTCTTGTGCAGTTCCTGAGGTGGTGCAGGGGTGGTTTTGGACTCCGCTCCAGGCGCGGTCACACTTAGACCATCAGCGTACGCCTCGAAAGCCCACATAAGAGCGGAAAAGAGGAGAAAGTCAGAGGTAAATTAACAAGAGGGTTAAGCAGTATTATAAGCCCTGAGTAGAAGCAGCGAGCAAGGCAGGGAAGCCAATGTCGTGTATCAAAAACGAACGTCAAGGCTGACTTTGAATTGGAGTGCGTTTTAAGTTGAGTGTGTATAGTTGCTAAGTGAGGAAGAAAGAGCTAAGAGAATAATGAGAGATGCAGCTGCTAATAAGTGACACTCAGACAAGAGATGCCGTTGGAAGAATAGAAACCGTTAAAAAGAACCAAAATAAAAATCGCGGATTATATATATGTGCGATGCGTGTTTAGTGGTCAAGGTTGCACTGTTGTCGAGTCAGAGAAATGAAGCTCGCTGCAAAGCCGTGACGAAACACATGAAAGCAAAATATAATATTAGAAAGAAGAGAAGAAAAGTGAAATATATATACGTAGCCGAAGTTTGGAATTGTTTCATCAGTTAAGTCCATAGGTGCTGCTAGTAGCGTTCCAATCTCTCACGTCAATCTCGTAAATCAGCAGCGCCAAAAGCCGAGAGAAAAGTGTATACTGACCTTAAAGCAGAAAGCAAGAGCGGATAGGTTCAAGTGAGATTCCGTTAGAAAAGTTTCAATTTTTGTTAGACAGTTTGTTTCTACGTACAGCAGAAGTACTTCGAAAAAGGTAAGATGGATAAAAAATGGATATTACAGTGAATGCAAAACGGACCAGAACACAACGCAAAAAATGCAAAAAAAATATAAACCAGAAATGAAAAGAGAGGCTAATGCGTTAAAGCTGAGCAACACAATCTCAGAAAAGTTGAAACATCGTCATGAAACTGAAAGTTGAAAAAAGAAGACAAAAAGAAAAGTGTTTTGAATGTGGGAAGTCGACCTTCTCTAACGCAAAGCGGTCTTGTTGACAAAGCTTTCGACACTACCTCCTCAGTCAAACGAGACTTCAAGAGAGAGGAAAAAAAAAGACTTAGGTTATAAACCGCTTAATAGACAAACTCTGTGATTCAACTGGCAGCCTCGTGAATGTAATGCTTCGTGAGCACATTAGTTCTTCAGCGTCTTTACGCTTCAGCCACCGTTCGTGGCCTCTAGATTATAGTTAAAAGGAAAAAGAAACGAATCGAATCAAGCTAAACAGACACTCGCAATCATTGTATAAGAGAAAGAGAAACAGATATGAAAGGAAAAGGGGACACTGCACAAATGCGCG
>MDUD01006597.1:0-13428 GCA_002216565.1 Crithidia mellificae | reverse complement strand
CGCGGACGTGTGTATTCGCACGCCGTCACAGCTTGTCTTTTACGTTCAAGTAGCGGAGACAGCTCTGCGTGCAGCGCGAGGAGAGGAGATGTGGCAGCGCACCGCCGAGAGCGAAGAGGACGCAGCAGGGGATCTGTCTGGCTTTGTTGCTGCTGCTGCTGGGCAGACAACTCGGCCGGGGAGGGACGTGTGCGCCAAGGCTTCCTTCACCGTAAACACCACCACTGGTGGAGAGCGAGAACGTGCGCCACAGCAACTTCGTTGCGCTTCGCAGACGCAGGAGGCGGTGCTCGATCTGGAGAGCCCCGTGGAGGGGCGGTGGGTGGGGCGAGTGTGGCTGAGCGTGACGTACATCGAAGTCGACCACTTTCTGTGCGGCCCACCTGACACGTTCTTTGCGACGCGTCTGTCGCTGAATGTGCGCAGCTGCAGCGGCCTCGTCTTTGGTAACGCGGACCTTTGGCGTGGTGTGGAGTCGACCTATCGGAGTCTTCGTGAGCGTGTGCAGGCGGCGCACGAGCAGCGCGACGGCCGCGTGCCACGGAAGTTGCGGCAGAGAGTGCAGGAGGTGCGCGAGATGCGGCGCCGGCTGCGGCAGCAGAAGTGCGGAAGCGGCGCGGACGATGACCGCAGCGCCGTGCGATTTGTCTGCGCTACAGCGGGAAAAGCAAGTTCCACCACACAGTTTCGCACGCTGACGTCGTCGGCGTTTCAGCTCGCCGCTGCGGTGGATGTGGTACACGCGGAGCTGATGCCGCGCTTTGGTGACGGCGCACACGACAGAGGCGGCGGCAGCAACAACAGCAGTGACGTCATTCGAAGGGAGACGACGATAGCTGCGTCTGGTGCGCTTCTGAGCGCGGTGCAGGAGATCGAGAGCCACACAAGCGGAAATGCAGCACAGTCTTCGTCATACTCGTCAGTTGAGCTTCGGCTTGTCTCATCAAGCTACCGGAACGGAACAGCAGACGTGGCAATCGACGACAGTTGTGTGCTAGCGGTGGGTGTCGCGCAGCTGGCCGTGCCGCGCACCATCGACACACGGACGCACACGCCGTCGTTCACGCAGCGCCTGGCCGTCCCGCTGACGCTCCACACACCAGCAGCACAGCTGCCACGTCAGCGCATTGCAGTGACGAGCGCGTCGGCCGACGCACCGCCATCGGTGTCAGTAACCGCGACGTGGTCGAATGCAGCCGTATGCGGCGACACATTCCTCACCT
The DNA here is from genome assembly GCA_002216565.1 of Crithidia mellificae. Taxonomy (NCBI): domain Eukaryota; phylum Euglenozoa; class Kinetoplastea; order Trypanosomatida; family Trypanosomatidae; genus Crithidia; species Crithidia mellificae. Next base: position 12,205 of record MDUD01006597.1, on the reverse strand, counting down.
GTCTTTTGGTGAACGCGATCGCCCTGCGCAGTACGTCCATCAACGGTGTTGGCTGCCGCAGCTGGTTGCTGCGCTGGGTGTACGTCTTCGAGGCCTCTGCCCACCCTGATGTGGAGCACTGCGTGGACATGCCTCTCCTGTTACAGCCCAGCGCGGCGTTTTCTCCGTCCTCCCGATCCGCCTCACACCGGGCAGAGCAGGCAACGCGCCAACTTTTGTCGACGTCACAGCAGCGAAACGCTTACGCAGCTGAGCATTCCTTTTGGTCCGGTGCCACGACGCGGCTGCCGATGGTTGGCGCTACGGGCGCGACGATTCGTCGGGTGGAGCTGATGGAGGCGACTCCGCGGACATCGGGCGTTCTTGCGGCTTCCGAAGAATCACTCGTTTTGTTTGAAGCACCACTCGCCGATGACAACGCGTACACGATGACACGCCTGGCGGTGCAGCAGTGGACGGTGGAGGATGACCTGCAGTTGCGCGCGAAGCGACGACAAGCCTACCAGGGCAGTGGCGACGCGTGGGTGTGGCTGAACCTTTCGAGCAGCGGCGTTGATGGTGGTCGATCTAGTCCTTGCTATAAGGTGCTGCTGGCTCTGTATACCACGAACGCCATCGCACGGCGTGAGACGCAGCGTTTAGAGCAGCGCATGCGTCGTGCAGCTCGCGCGGCGGCCCTGACTCCGCCCTTCGAAGCAGACACCAACGCGAGAAATGGGCATGGAGGACAAGAGAGACGCACGTTGGACTTTGGTCGGCAATGGCTGTCGGCACCGCCGCTCCTACGCGCGCAACCCGAAGTGAACCTAGTGAGCCCAGGTCCGGCTTCCAAAGCAGCAGGCCACAAAAGCCAGCACGCTCTGTCGACCACAAACATCAACCCAGAGGCACAAGATGATGACACTGTTGACTCGACCGCGCAGTCACCCGGCGGCGTGATGATCAAAACGATTCGTTTTCGCTGTCGTGGTGCTGCGCTTGCAAAGGCAGGGCTGGCAAAGCGAGCGGAGAGCATCACCTGCAGAGTCGTGCGTTGCGGTGGCCGCCCCAGCGCCATGAAACGGGACATCAATGATGGAGACATTGCTGTTGACGTTGGTCAAGCAGCTCGTGTGCTGCAGACTCACAGCGCGGTTGAAAGTGACGTAGCAACAGGCAACGCTGTCGCCACAGGCGTACTCACCGCGACGTGGGGGCAAAGCGACACGGCAGCGTTCCCTGCGCGTGCAACAGACACACGTGGGAGCACTGTGTCCGCAACACAACTCTTATCCACAGCATCGCAGGAGCGAAACCTGTTGCGACTTGACTTTCCTACCGGCATCACCAAGGACGAAAACGGCTTTGCGCAGTTCACAGCGCTGCCCGACGCGGGCGTGAAAGACGACAGCGCTGTTGCCGAATTGAATGTGGACGGGGAAGGGCAATTTTGTTTGGAGGTGTGCGTCGGCGACGGTACCGCAGCGGTCCGGTACGTGTCGGAGCCCTTTTCCGCCCACTCTGCTCTGCACGGCACCGCAGACGCCGTCCAGCAGCAGCAGCAGGAGGGGGAGAAGGCAGACAAGCGGGGTGGAGAGCTCGCTCCGCTTACGTGGATGACGCGCCTCCGCGTGCGTCGCGACAACGAAGCTGTGACGAGCGGTGCTACGCCCACAGCCACAACAAATGGCGCAGCGGGAGGCCAACCTGCGGCGGAGAGCAGCGACGCGACGGCAGACGGACTGTCGGAGGCTGCGGTGGAGGTGGCGTGGGGGCTGGACACGCTGGGCATTCAGCCAAGCTCAATTCACCTCTCGCGCGCCGTGTCGTCAGCAGAAAGAGACAGTGACGGCAGTACTCCCGCAGATCAGCGGCGGAGGAAAGAGAAAGCCATCACACCACGCTCTCTCCGCAGCAGGCGTGACAAGAAAGGAGGTCGAGAAGCAGAGGAGAGTGATGCCGACCGTGACGATGATGATGATGCGGCGCTTCAACAACTTGAGGGCTGTGCAGCGTGGACGGACTTCTTTGCCAGACTGCAAGCGCAGGACAAGACGGCGGAGCAGGAGGCCCATCTGCGCCATTGGCGGTGCCGCATTACGGCGGTGGAGGTGGAGGGCTTGACGCTGCCAGTGTGGAGGAATTCCGATAGGTTGTCGCGAAGCTGCGACGGCGCTGGACTTACAACTTTACTGGCGCAACTCAATTTGGTGGCCAAGGGAGACGTCAGTGGGAAGGGGGAGGCAGGACCAGGTGGCAAGAACGACTACGTGCTGGGTGTGGCGCGCACCTCTGCGGTTCAAGTCACACCAACACCGAACAACAGCCTCCACAGGAATGAGAACGACACTGATATTAACGAGGACAACGGTGCCCCTCTGCGAAAGTCCACGAGCGCGGCGCCACGGCACTGCATCCTTCCACGGGAGATGGAGTCCGGTGCGTTTCACGTGGAGAAGCGGACACCAACGTACGGTGCATCCTTCACCCCGCTGTCCTGGTGCCTCGCCGTGCGTGACATGATGCGACACGGACGCAACACAGATGCTGCGCAGGTGGCAACGAACGCGCTCCAAGGAGCGTCGAAGACAGCCGACGAGGCGTTTAGCTCGCTGCCCCTGCCGGCACCGGGTTTGTCTCTGTGGCAGCTGCTTACTCCGTCTGCTGCCGCTGTTGCTGCTGCTGGTGCTGCGGCGACCAAGACCAGCACCAGCGTCACCCACACATCCCGTTTTAGTGAGGCTTCCGACGATGCTCCGCAGCAAGTTTACGCGCTTGGCGCGGTACAGCTGTCCTTGCTGCTGCGCGAAGGCGCGCTGATCCTCGTGCAGATTCTCTCGCGCTGGTGCAGGGGGGCGTGTACAAGGGAGGAGCGCGATGCACTGCTGAGCGCAGCGGCGGCCTTTCCCACGCGGTGGATGCCGCTGACAGACGCAAGCAACAACGCAGCAGACACACCTGCAGAGCTCGTGAGCTTTGATGCACGCACCGGCAACCGTTACGGCGGCCCCGTGCAGAGCGAGGGCGGCCCGCGTGTGCGCTTCTACTACTCCTACTTCTACGACGGACCGGCGGGTGCGGCGTCACCTGCGTTGGTGCCAGGGACTTTGCTGACGTTGCCACCGTGGAGTGCGATGGCGGTGCCGCCGCAGTCTGCTGTGCCGGTGCCCAGCGCACTCGCCGACGCGGTCTTCTGCGCTCAGCTCGACCGAGTGCAGCTGGCTTACTCACGCCTACCAGACACCGCAGCCCAGCGGGGCGACATCACGGGAGCGGAGAAGGATGCTTGCAGCAGCGCGGCCGGAGGTGGCGTACGCGATGGCGTTGCAGAGGAGGCGGCAGCGGCACGGTGGCTGAGTCGGCTGCGGCTCCGCCTGCGAGTGGTGCTGACAACAATGATGCTGACGGCTGCAGAGGAGGCTGTGGTGACGGACAGGCACGTGGCAGCGCGGTGGGGGACGGATCTCGCACCGCTGCCGTGTGCACCACCGCCACAGCAAAAGAGGCAAGAAGCGCCGCCGAAGTCCGTGCCCTCACCAGGAGTCTCTTCGACCGTACACGCCGTGTCACCCGTGCCAGTTTCTGTTCCTGTTCCGGTGCCGGTGCCGGTGCCGGTGCCAATACCAACTGTAAAAGCAGAGAAACCAACCGCCCCTGTGCCAGACCCGGCTGACGCTCCGCTTGTTTCATACACCGGTGCTGCAAAACCTACGGATGAAGCGGCGACTTCAGCCGTTCCAAGTTCACCGCAGCAGGGTAGCGGACAAGAAGGCAATGCCGCCCGCGCTACCCACGCCGCAACTCTTCCGGCCTTGCCGACGACCAGTTGCTTCTGTTGGCAGCCACCGCAGCGGCAGCGCGACGCAGTCACACACGCTTCAGCTGCACCAGCGGCTGGTGCTGCACCGGCCACTGCCGCTGAGGCCAACCGCAGCACCGCCCGCTCGCTGACGGTGATCACCGTTGAGGTGGAGGCGGTGCTCCTACCCGTAGAAGCAACCACAATGAATGCCACATGGAAGGAGATGTGCGTGCGAGGAAAAGGCACGGTGAGCGACGACGCTGCGGGCGGGCAAGTCGTAGGCCGCGTCTGCGTCGAGGTCGGACGCACGCAGCCGAGCGCGCTACGTTGGGACAGAGTCGAGGAGCGCCTTGACGAAGGCTGGCGTCTCACCGCACCGCTGGCCATTCGTGTCCCGATTGGAGGTGCAGAAGACGCGCGGACAAGTACTGCGACGCTCTCCTTTGACTTCCTTGCCTTTACCGCGCCCAGCTGGGGCCTCGTAGCGGCCCTGCAGGTGGCGCAACGCACGCGGCAGGAGCGGCGGCTGCACTCCACTGCAACACTGCAGCGGGCGGAGACACGCCTGCTCTCCTCCGTGCACTCCTCCGCGACAACGTTCTCCTCTACGGAGGAGGATCTGGTCCAACGTTCAACGCCAGTCCTGTTGCCTGCGTCAACAGCAGAAACCGCAGCAGGGGCAAGTCGAAAGCAGCCGTCGCTGCGGCAACTCTCAGCAGCTTTCCTCGCTCACCCGTACCGAGTGCTGCGCGTGCCGCCTGCCGTGTACCGCCTGGACACGTTTACCGTTGTCGACGTCATCGAGCAGGTCACGAGCCACCTGGGCGGCGGAAACGAACGTGGCCTGCCTTGCGCTCTGTGGTCAACGAATGTACCGTGCCCTGGCTTTTCTTCTGCTGTGGACAGCTCTCCTTCGTGGTGCAGTCGCCATGGCGATGAGAAGCGTCCGCAGCTGTGGTGGCTTGTCAGCGGTGCTTCCGGCGAGGTGTACACGCCGCAGTGGCGCCTGCTGCCAACGCTGGCCGACACCACACTCAACAACCATCTACAGCAGCGCGGCCTCACCGCAGAGGGCAATTTGAAAGTGGCACAGCAGCCGCTGCCGTGGCTGACGGTGTCCGCGGGCCGACTGCTGCTGCAGGAGCGTGCGCGGCTGCGTTTGGTGTGGTGCCGCAGCGCAAGTCCGTCTCCGGCAACCTCTTTAGCAGGCTTGTTCGGCGGTGCTGCCGTGTCTTACGCCTCTGACGCGGGTGACGTCTGTCTCTGGGTGAGTGGTGGGCTGCGAGTGGTGCACAACGAACGGATTGGAGACGAAACAAGAGCTGTTCTACCGGCCTACGCGGCTGGAGAGCAGCAACCGCAGCGGGTAGAGTCAACGAAGAGCCGTGCTGCTTTGGTGAGAGAAATGCGTGCGGCTGTGCCAACACCGCCGCCCGCGCGTGGCGACGCCGTCGCATCACCAAAGCCCTCGCTGCACCGACGCCGCTCACTCGTTCCGCTTGCGAGTGCCGCCTCAACACCCGTAGAACCAGCCCCCGTTCCTCTAATTAAATCTTTCTATCAGCTTTTCACCTCCCACTTCCTGAGTCAGCGCGGCGCGTCCTGTGCCAGCGCGTGTAGGGACGATGCACGAGGGGGCAAGGGTCAGCCCGAGTGGAGAGTGGATGTGGACGCGACAGGTGCGGCGTCTGCAATGACGGGCGCGTGTCGCGTCTTCCACACCGCCACGGAGCTGAGTGACCACCGAGTGTGGCTGCTTGGTGGGTGGTGCGCGGTGGATCGGAGCGACGGCACCACCACCACCACCACACCGCCGTCACAGCCCCCGCCACGCCGGCTGCTCTCCGCGACCCCGAATTTGTACCCTGACAAATCTGCCGTGTCTCCTTCGGCGGCCCTCGGCTTGGTGGAGCGGCGCCGCAGCGAGGTGCGCCATGCCACCGCAACCCCATCCACAAAAACAGCAGCTGCGACGGCCACGCAAGACGTGATAAGTGAAACGCTGCAGTGGTGCACGACGGTGAGCTGCGTACGGCGCATGGCGGACGGCACACCCGCGCCGCCGGTGGAGGTGGCGGCTGGCGCGCCGCGGCAGATGGACGTTGATGGCGACGACACTGCAGGTTTTGTGCCCGTGCCTGCACCGCGCATCGCCGGCCACGTCGCGGCAGCATGCGGCAGTCGCCACGTTCTTCTCTTTGGCGGGTTGGTAGTAACGGACGCCGAAAATGACGACTACCACACCACAGCACCGCCCTCGAAACTCGCCTCCGTCGTTGCCGCCACCGCGGACTTGCATCTATACGACACCGTGCAGGGTGTGTGGACACGACGGCCGGCGGGGCATCGGTGCCACGCGCAGAGGCAGGAGTGGCCGATGGCGCGGTACGGCCACAGCTGCGCTGCGATCCCCGGCACCGGCGGCACCCAACCCCAAAGTTACTTTATCTTTGGCGGTGCGTGCACCGACATCAGCCCCAGCCCCCGCAGCGAAATTGACGGCACGGCGTCCGCAGTGGAAAGAGCAGGACCGCAACAGCACGCCAGTGCCACACTCGTGCCGGCGGAGGAGCTGCTGTGGATTTGGACGCCACTTTTGCGCTCAGATGGTCGAGCGGAGTGCGTGTGGCGACGTGTGCAGATGCCGAGCGACGGCACATCGTTCCTCGCGGGGCGGTTCCTGCCGCAGATGGCCGCGCTCCCGGCCGCAGACGTGCTGCGGTCGGCCACGTTCGGCGCGGTAAACGAGAAAACGAGCAGCGTGTATCTTGCGCAGGACGAAGGCAACGGGCACGCGTCTGCTTTTGCGGCAGGTGCGGATGCTGGGCTGACGTCGCTGGTGCTTTGCATTGCTGGTGGGATGACGGCCGCCACTACACGCAGCCGCGGCAGCACGGCAGAAAGCGGTGACGCATCGAAAGACAAAGGTACAGTAGACGGACAGAAGGACAAAGACGCTGGTTGGAGTGCGCAGGATGCGTTTCGCCGGTATGTGGAACCGTGGCTGCCGCACCCGTCTGAAAACGTCACAGCTGTGCTCCTCACCTCGATGTGTGAGCGACCAATGCTTCTTTAATGCAAAAAAAAATTTACGCTGTTTTCCCATCTCTCCCAAGGGTCTGATGATGTGCTCATTACCTTTTTCGTGTTTTGTAATCCTCAAATGTATTTTTTCGAAATGAATCAATAGCAAACTCCGAAAGAAAAAAAAAAAAGTCAACGCTCCCCAGCTCGCGTCGCTGATTTGACCATAAAGTAGAAACTATGCTGGAAAAAGAACAAATGCTATTGCACCTTAAGCTTTCCTATAGCTGAACGTAACTGCGATGGTAACTACCTAAATGTTTTGAATGCTGACGCACTAGAAGAAAAAATTTAAAATGTGAGTGTTTTAATGTGCTCTCCAGCAGTGCTTTACTTGTCGAACACTCTATTCTTCTCTGCTTGTCTTCACCGTTAATATGTATGTTTTCTCTGACACCCTCCCTTTCTAACTTTGCTAAGGATCTCACACGCACGCGCGCTGAGACTGAGGTAGCTCTGTTTGCGCGGTCAAAACGTTTCTCTTCACATAATTTAGAAAGTGTTTGGTTTGCACAGAAACTTTATCGAGAGAGTCAGTGCCGTTAAATCAGTCGCAGAGCCGTGTTGTGTTGCGTGTGACGTTGTTCTTGTTGATAGAAAAAAACGCGCTAAGCTTCGGTGCACTCCAATTTGGAACATGGCGTCATCCTTCCGCTTTCCGCGTGCCGTGCTGGCGCTGCTTGTGCTCACCTGGGCCATCGGTTTGTCATGCCAGCTCGCACCGCTGCATCACGCCGCCGCCGCCGCGGACGCGGACGCCAAGGCGATCCAGTCCATCCTGAAACTGCCGGAGGACGACTTTTACGGCGTGCTGGGCCTCAGCGAGGCAGGCGAGGACGCCACGGAGAGTCAGATCAAGAGCGCTTTCCGCCGACTCTCCCGCAAGTACCACCCGGACGTGGTCTCTGGCGGTGACGAGGATGCCGTTCGCCAGGTGTACCAGCGCATCCAACGCGCCTACGAGGTCCTCGGCGACCGACGCAAGCGCCGTGTGTATGACATTTTAGGTGTGGACGGGCTCAAGAAGCTGGAGCAGCCACAGCAGCAGCAGCAGCAGATGAACCCATTCTTTGCGCTCTTCGGTGGTGGCGGCCAGGCCGCCTCCGACCGCGGGCAGGACAAGGAGCTGCTCATGGTGGTGCCGCTCGAGGATGTGTACAAGGGCGCCACGCACACATTTCAGTTTGCGAAGCGGAAGATCTGCCGCGCCTGCCACGGCAGCGGGGCACGCAGCAAGGAGGACGTGGTGAAGTGCCCGCACTGCAAGGGTAGTGGGCGGTTGGTGCAGCGCGTGCAGATTGCGCCGGGGTTTGTGCAGCAGATGGAGCAAGTCTGCGGGCACTGCAAGGGCAAGGGCACACACGTGGCGCACATGTGTCCGGTGTGCCGCGGCAAGGCGGTGGTGTCGGGTGAGACGGCGCTCAGCGTGGACATCGAGGAGGGCCTGCCGGAGGGCCACGTGCTGAAGTACGAGTTAGAGGCGGACCAGACGCCAGGGCAGGTGCCGGGTGACGTGCTGCTGACGGTGACCACTGCCCCGCACGCCCTCTTCACGCGCGAGGGCAACGACCTGTACATGAATGTGACAATCACGCTGAAGGAGGCACTGCTAGGGTTTGAGAAGGTGTTTGAGCACCTGGACGGGCACGAGGTGACGCTGCACCGCAGCGGCGTCACGCAGTACGCCCAGCAGGTACGCATCGCTGGCGAGGGCATGCCGCGCCACCACGTGCCCTCAGAGCACGGCAACCTCTACGTGACCTTTAACGTGGAGCTGCCACAGTCCCTCACCGCGGAGCAGCGGGAGCTTTTTAAGAAGCACTTTGGCTGAGAGCAGATGATGCCGCAGCTGCGTCGTTGACCTGTTGCCCGTCATGTTTGCTGGGTGCTCCCCCCCTTTTTTTACTTGTCCCAACCCTCGACTGACGTCTTTGCGGAGAAGCAGTGTGTCTCGCTTGGGTGTGTTGAAGGCAAGAAGAGGAGAAGATGACGTTCGTGCTGGCGAGAAAGTATTGGATAAGAAGTACGCTCTCTTGTTTGCTGCGTTTAATCTGCGGTGTAAAGTGAAATTTGGTCGTGATGTAATATCCTACGCTATAAATGCCAGAACAGAGTCGCTGGGCTTGCGCTCTTCGTTTGCAATGGCTTCTGAAATGTTTCCTTGGTCTTGTCGAGTTGTCACTCTCTTTGCAGGTGATCCCGTGCGTGACAATATCTTTTTTTTTCTTTTTTTATACAGATATCTAATCCTCATCAATGTGCGCAAAAGGAGTAGGAATACTAATAACAAAACAGCATGCATCTACAGAATCGGAAGTTGGGTTATATATGAGCACCTTTTTGTGCCATCTTTACGACACAGGCGGTTAAGTGTTCACACTCTAAATGATTTTTCCCTTTGAATAATATTGTTCTGTTTGTCAATTGCGACTGTCATTTCTGTCGTGTTCATGCGCTTTCTTCACGTGAATGAGCTCATCGCAGCGTGTGTAGTACCGTGAAACCATGAAGAAGTTTCCATGTCCTTTCATCTCCTTACTCTCGTCCACATTGCTTTCTTCTCCGCGCAACGCCGTTCTTTTCCGCTATACACATTCTTTTTTTGTCTTCGCCGCATAGTGTGTCTTCCTTTAGTAGTCACCGTTTTCTCTAGGATCGCTCTATTCATTATTCCTTAAGACGCTTTAGCATATACAAAGGTTTTTTTTGTACGGGGATGCTTTCCGTCGGTTAGATTATTGTGTATCAGCTTCACTGGTGCTTTCCGTCTCCTTCCTTAGCTCTCAATTGCCTTCTAATCGCACACGCTTCGCCAAGCTTTTTTTGTACGGTTAGCAGTGCTTTCTTCTCTTGCTGTGTTTGTAGTGCTTAAGTTTTAAAATTAAAAAAAAATATAACATCTTTTTATTTTTCCTATCTGTTTAACGCACTTCTAGTAGTCGATCGTCTTTTTCTTTCTTTTGACAATTTTATTGTCGTTGTGCTTCTTTGTCTTGTTCACCAGTTGCGGCAAACAAACACACACACACACGCACTCACACAAGCAACTTAAGCAGGCAGGCACCTCATGCGGTCCCAGCTGGATGGCGTTACGGGGCCTGGCTCCCCGCTTACCTCGCACAAGCGCTTCCTCACCTTTAACCGCCACAGCGGCTCCTTCTGGTTCATCCGACGTGATGTGATGCAGAAGAACGTGGAGGTGAACCACGACACAACGCTGTGGGTGGACATCGAGGGCGAGAGCACCGCGGACCGACGCGCGTTGCTCGGGTCGCTGCCGTGGCGCGTGCCGATCCCGCCGGCGGTGCTGGATGCGGTGGCACGGCCGACGGAGAGTGATGTGGTGGAGCTGCAGCCGACGGTTGCCCACTACGCCTTCGGCGTGCTGAGCTGCGCCATCAACCCGCTGCACCGCGACGACATCGACGCGAGCGCCGCGGCGGCGGGCAACGGTGACGAGGACAGCTTCAGCGGCGAGGCCTTCGACGCCGCGCGCGGCTTTGTCTGGTGCTCTGTGCTCGCCACCGACAGCCTCATCGTCACCCTGCACGACAAGCCATTTCTCGGGTTGGAGGAGGTGGTGCGTGCGCTGGAGATGCGCGTGAACCCGGTGGACAGCGCGGCAGGCTACGAGCTGCTGAGCCCAAGCATCGTGTTGGCCACGCTGGTGGCGTACACGAGCGAGATGATGCTGCCCGACCCGACGGCGCTGCTGAGCGAGGTGGACTGCATCGACGAGATGGTGCTGCTCATCGCACCAGGTGAGCGCGATCAGCCGGACCTGCTGCGACGCGTGGCGCTGCTGCGCCGGCGCATCTCATCTTTCCGCGGCGTGCTGTACCTGAAGGAGAAGCTGCTGCGTGAGCTGGTGACGCCGTCGATGCGCGGCAGCTTCGTGTCGTGTGACATGCACCAGGTCATGCCGATTTACAAGGAGGCGCTGGATAAGAACACGCAGGTCGCCGACCGCCTCGACGACGCGCGCGACATTCTGAACCAGGCAAACCTGAACTTCGTGACCGGCGTGTCGATGCGCATGTCGCAGAGCTCGGCCAACATGGACTTCAAGATGCAGATTCTGGGACAGGTGGCCACGATTTGCCTGCCGCTGAACCTCATCGCGTCCATCTTTGGCATGAACTGCGAGGTGCCGTGGCAGTCCGACACGCACGACAACCTGCACGCCTTTTGGGGCATCTTGGGTGTGATGGTGGCTTGGATCATCATCTGCAGCATCCCGACAATCCGCGAGCTGATGCACGGCAACGCCGCCAAGGCTATCGTGCCAACGGACAACTAGATTGGTTTGTGTTACAATGCTTCTTTATTTATACTTTTTCTTGTTTGTCTCGTCTACTTACTACTCCGCTTCGTGGTGATTTTCCGTTGATTTGAAATAAAAAAAATAATCTTTGAAAACAAAAATAGAGCAGAACTGAAGCGCAACCGTTCTGAACGTGCAAGGTTTTTGCTTCTTCCTTTCTGTAGCCCAGATGCAAACCATCTCTCGCAGCCACGCCTTTCAACCTGTTCTTCTTCGTCCACCTTTGCCTCCTTTTCTGCAAGCGATTAAATGTCTGGGCCCCCTCCTATAGGTGTTATGCCGCTTTGGCGTCCTGGCTTTGGGTGGTGAGGGGGAGGCGGGGGTGGGCCGCTAAAAAGTGCCCAGCCTCAGCGCATGCCCCAAGAGTCAAGGGAGCGGCTTAGAGAAAGGAGTGAGGGGGAGGAGGGAAGAAAGAGGAAAAAGAGAGAACGGAAAAGTGAGGAGTTTCGTGGAAAACGGCCGGTGAAAAGCGCATCGAAACAGAAAACGCTCAAATCACTTCGTCTTGCGCCGCACGTACGACACGCTTTTTAGGCCGAGCAAAGGCGCAAGTGTCAAAGATGCTGCTTTTGCGTCTGTGGCACCGTTTTATTCTCGATAGCACAAAAGTGACATGCATTTCAATTTGAAATCCCCGAACATATCAACACAAACCTTTTTTTTTTTGGCGTTTTGCTTTTTTGATTATGGTGGTGTTATTGAACAGATGTTAAGAAAAGATGCGTCAGCCATCATGCGCGCGCCGAGCACAGAAAAGGGAGAAAAAGCACACTCGCAACAGGGTACGTCGACCAAAACTCACAGTAAACTCAAGGCTAAAAAAGGAGAAAAGTAGGTTTTATGCACCAGGTGGAAGGCGTGAAAACTCAAGGAAACGTTAAGAAACAGAGGGAAACGAATAAGATGATGCATTCCCTTCTTTTTTTTCTCGCAGAAATCTGATCAACAAAAACCGTAAAGACAGACAAAATCAAAAAGTAGCGTTTGGCGGCTGCCCGCTAGGCAGAGAGAGAGAG
>MDUD01006596.1:0-13427 GCA_002216565.1 Crithidia mellificae | reverse complement strand
CGCGGACGTGTGTATTCGCACGCCGTCACAGCTTGTCTTTTACGTTCAAGTAGCGGAGACAGCTCTGCGTGCAGCGCGAGGAGAGGAGATGTGGCAGCGCACCGCCGAGAGCGAAGAGGACGCAGCAGGGGATCTGTCTGGCTTTGTTGCTGCTGCTGCTGGGCAGACAACTCGGCCGGGGAGGGACGTGTGCGCCAAGGCTTCCTTCACCGTAAACACCACCACTGGTGGAGAGCGAGAACGTGCGCCACAGCAACTTCGTTGCGCTTCGCAGACGCAGGAGGCGGTGCTCGATCTGGAGAGCCCCGTGGAGGGGCGGTGGGTGGGGCGAGTGTGGCTGAGCGTGACGTACATCGAAGTCGACCACTTTCTGTGCGGCCCACCTGACACGTTCTTTGCGACGCGTCTGTCGCTGAATGTGCGCAGCTGCAGCGGCCTCGTCTTTGGTAACGCGGACCTTTGGCGTGGTGTGGAGTCGACCTATCGGAGTCTTCGTGAGCGTGTGCAGGCGGCGCACGAGCAGCGCGACGGCCGCGTGCCACGGAAGTTGCGGCAGAGAGTGCAGGAGGTGCGCGAGATGCGGCGCCGGCTGCGGCAGCAGAAGTGCGGAAGCGGCGCGGACGATGACCGCAGCGCCGTGCGATTTGTCTGCGCTACAGCGGGAAAAGCAAGTTCCACCACACAGTTTCGCACGCTGACGTCGTCGGCGTTTCAGCTCGCCGCTGCGGTGGATGTGGTACACGCGGAGCTGATGCCGCGCTTTGGTGACGGCGCACACGACAGAGGCGGCGGCAGCAACAACAGCAGTGACGTCATTCGAAGGGAGACGACGATAGCTGCGTCTGGTGCGCTTCTGAGCGCGGTGCAGGAGATCGAGAGCCACACAAGCGGAAATGCAGCACAGTCTTCGTCATACTCGTCAGTTGAGCTTCGGCTTGTCTCATCAAGCTACCGGAACGGAACAGCAGACGTGGCAATCGACGACAGTTGTGTGCTAGCGGTGGGTGTCGCGCAGCTGGCCGTGCCGCGCACCATCGACACACGGACGCACACGCCGTCGTTCACGCAGCGCCTGGCCGTCCCGCTGACGCTCCACACACCAGCAGCACAGCTGCCACGTCAGCGCATTGCAGTGACGAGCGCGTCGGCCGACGCACCGCCATCGGTGTCAGTAACCGCGACGTGGTCGAATGCAGCCGTATGCGGCGACACATTCCTCACCTGTCTTTTGGTGAACGCGATCGCCCTGCGCAGTACGTCCATCAACGGTGTTGGCTGCCGCAGCTGGTTGCTGCGCTGGGTGTACGTCTTCGAGGCCTCTGCCCACCCTGATGTGGAGCACTGCGTGGACATGCCTCTCCTGTTACAGCCCAGCGCGGCGTTTTCTCCGTCCTCCCGATCCGCCTCACACCGGGCAGAGCAGGCAACGCGCCAACTTTTGTCGACGTCACAGCAGCGAAACGCTTACGCAGCTGAGCATTCCTTTTGGTCCGGTGCCACGACGCGGCTGCCGATGGTTGGCGCTACGGGCGCGACGATTCGTCGGGTGGAGCTGATGGAGGCGACTCCGCGGACATCGGGCGTTCTTGCGGCTTCCGAAGAATCACTCGTTTTGTTTGAAGCACCACTCGCCGATGACAACGCGTACACGATGACACGCCTGGCGGTGCAGCAGTGGACGGTGGAGGATGACCTGCAGTTGCGCGCGAAGCGACGACAAGCCTACCAGGGCAGTGGCGACGCGTGGGTGTGGCTGAACCTTTCGAGCAGCGGCGTTGATGGTGGTCGATCTAGTCCTTGCTATAAGGTGCTGCTGGCTCTGTATACCACGAACGCCATCGCACGGCGTGAGACGCAGCGTTTAGAGCAGCGCATGCGTCGTGCAGCTCGCGCGGCGGCCCTGACTCCGCCCTTCGAAGCAGACACCAACGCGAGAAATGGGCATGGAGGACAAGAGAGACGCACGTTGGACTTTGGTCGGCAATGGCTGTCGGCACCGCCGCTCCTACGCGCGCAACCCGAAGTGAACCTAGTGAGCCCAGGTCCGGCTTCCAAAGCAGCAGGCCACAAAAGCCAGCACGCTCTGTCGACCACAAACATCAACCCAGAGGCACAAGATGATGACACTGTTGACTCGACCGCGCAGTCACCCGGCGGCGTGATGATCAAAACGATTCGTTTTCGCTGTCGTGGTGCTGCGCTTGCAAAGGCAGGGCTGGCAAAGCGAGCGGAGAGCATCACCTGCAGAGTCGTGCGTTGCGGTGGCCGCCCCAGCGCCATGAAACGGGACATCAATGATGGAGACATTGCTGTTGACGTTGGTCAAGCAGCTCGTGTGCTGCAGACTCACAGCGCGGTTGAAAGTGACGTAGCAACAGGCAACGCTGTCGCCACAGGCGTACTCACCGCGACGTGGGGGCAAAGCGACACGGCAGCGTTCCCTGCGCGTGCAACAGACACACGTGGGAGCACTGTGTCCGCAACACAACTCTTATCCACAGCATCGCAGGAGCGAAACCTGTTGCGACTTGACTTTCCTACCGGCATCACCAAGGACGAAAACGGCTTTGCGCAGTTCACAGCGCTGCCCGACGCGGGCGTGAAAGACGACAGCGCTGTTGCCGAATTGAATGTGGACGGGGAAGGGCAATTTTGTTTGGAGGTGTGCGTCGGCGACGGTACCGCAGCGGTCCGGTACGTGTCGGAGCCCTTTTCCGCCCACTCTGCTCTGCACGGCACCGCAGACGCCGTCCAGCAGCAGCAGCAGGAGGGGGAGAAGGCAGACAAGCGGGGTGGAGAGCTCGCTCCGCTTACGTGGATGACGCGCCTCCGCGTGCGTCGCGACAACGAAGCTGTGACGAGCGGTGCTACGCCCACAGCCACAACAAATGGCGCAGCGGGAGGCCAACCTGCGGCGGAGAGCAGCGACGCGACGGCAGACGGACTGTCGGAGGCTGCGGTGGAGGTGGCGTGGGGGCTGGACACGCTGGGCATTCAGCCAAGCTCAATTCACCTCTCGCGCGCCGTGTCGTCAGCAGAAAGAGACAGTGACGGCAGTACTCCCGCAGATCAGCGGCGGAGGAAAGAGAAAGCCATCACACCACGCTCTCTCCGCAGCAGGCGTGACAAGAAAGGAGGTCGAGAAGCAGAGGAGAGTGATGCCGACCGTGACGATGATGATGATGCGGCGCTTCAACAACTTGAGGGCTGTGCAGCGTGGACGGACTTCTTTGCCAGACTGCAAGCGCAGGACAAGACGGCGGAGCAGGAGGCCCATCTGCGCCATTGGCGGTGCCGCATTACGGCGGTGGAGGTGGAGGGCTTGACGCTGCCAGTGTGGAGGAATTCCGATAGGTTGTCGCGAAGCTGCGACGGCGCTGGACTTACAACTTTACTGGCGCAACTCAATTTGGTGGCCAAGGGAGACGTCAGTGGGAAGGGGGAGGCAGGACCAGGTGGCAAGAACGACTACGTGCTGGGTGTGGCGCGCACCTCTGCGGTTCAAGTCACACCAACACCGAACAACAGCCTCCACAGGAATGAGAACGACACTGATATTAACGAGGACAACGGTGCCCCTCTGCGAAAGTCCACGAGCGCGGCGCCACGGCACTGCATCCTTCCACGGGAGATGGAGTCCGGTGCGTTTCACGTGGAGAAGCGGACACCAACGTACGGTGCATCCTTCACCCCGCTGTCCTGGTGCCTCGCCGTGCGTGACATGATGCGACACGGACGCAACACAGATGCTGCGCAGGTGGCAACGAACGCGCTCCAAGGAGCGTCGAAGACAGCCGACGAGGCGTTTAGCTCGCTGCCCCTGCCGGCACCGGGTTTGTCTCTGTGGCAGCTGCTTACTCCGTCTGCTGCCGCTGTTGCTGCTGCTGGTGCTGCGGCGACCAAGACCAGCACCAGCGTCACCCACACATCCCGTTTTAGTGAGGCTTCCGACGATGCTCCGCAGCAAGTTTACGCGCTTGGCGCGGTACAGCTGTCCTTGCTGCTGCGCGAAGGCGCGCTGATCCTCGTGCAGATTCTCTCGCGCTGGTGCAGGGGGGCGTGTACAAGGGAGGAGCGCGATGCACTGCTGAGCGCAGCGGCGGCCTTTCCCACGCGGTGGATGCCGCTGACAGACGCAAGCAACAACGCAGCAGACACACCTGCAGAGCTCGTGAGCTTTGATGCACGCACCGGCAACCGTTACGGCGGCCCCGTGCAGAGCGAGGGCGGCCCGCGTGTGCGCTTCTACTACTCCTACTTCTACGACGGACCGGCGGGTGCGGCGTCACCTGCGTTGGTGCCAGGGACTTTGCTGACGTTGCCACCGTGGAGTGCGATGGCGGTGCCGCCGCAGTCTGCTGTGCCGGTGCCCAGCGCACTCGCCGACGCGGTCTTCTGCGCTCAGCTCGACCGAGTGCAGCTGGCTTACTCACGCCTACCAGACACCGCAGCCCAGCGGGGCGACATCACGGGAGCGGAGAAGGATGCTTGCAGCAGCGCGGCCGGAGGTGGCGTACGCGATGGCGTTGCAGAGGAGGCGGCAGCGGCACGGTGGCTGAGTCGGCTGCGGCTCCGCCTGCGAGTGGTGCTGACAACAATGATGCTGACGGCTGCAGAGGAGGCTGTGGTGACGGACAGGCACGTGGCAGCGCGGTGGGGGACGGATCTCGCACCGCTGCCGTGTGCACCACCGCCACAGCAAAAGAGGCAAGAAGCGCCGCCGAAGTCCGTGCCCTCACCAGGAGTCTCTTCGACCGTACACGCCGTGTCACCCGTGCCAGTTTCTGTTCCTGTTCCGGTGCCGGTGCCGGTGCCGGTGCCAATACCAACTGTAAAAGCAGAGAAACCAACCGCCCCTGTGCCAGACCCGGCTGACGCTCCGCTTGTTTCATACACCGGTGCTGCAAAACCTACGGATGAAGCGGCGACTTCAGCCGTTCCAAGTTCACCGCAGCAGGGTAGCGGACAAGAAGGCAATGCCGCCCGCGCTACCCACGCCGCAACTCTTCCGGCCTTGCCGACGACCAGTTGCTTCTGTTGGCAGCCACCGCAGCGGCAGCGCGACGCAGTCACACACGCTTCAGCTGCACCAGCGGCTGGTGCTGCACCGGCCACTGCCGCTGAGGCCAACCGCAGCACCGCCCGCTCGCTGACGGTGATCACCGTTGAGGTGGAGGCGGTGCTCCTACCCGTAGAAGCAACCACAATGAATGCCACATGGAAGGAGATGTGCGTGCGAGGAAAAGGCACGGTGAGCGACGACGCTGCGGGCGGGCAAGTCGTAGGCCGCGTCTGCGTCGAGGTCGGACGCACGCAGCCGAGCGCGCTACGTTGGGACAGAGTCGAGGAGCGCCTTGACGAAGGCTGGCGTCTCACCGCACCGCTGGCCATTCGTGTCCCGATTGGAGGTGCAGAAGACGCGCGGACAAGTACTGCGACGCTCTCCTTTGACTTCCTTGCCTTTACCGCGCCCAGCTGGGGCCTCGTAGCGGCCCTGCAGGTGGCGCAACGCACGCGGCAGGAGCGGCGGCTGCACTCCACTGCAACACTGCAGCGGGCGGAGACACGCCTGCTCTCCTCCGTGCACTCCTCCGCGACAACGTTCTCCTCTACGGAGGAGGATCTGGTCCAACGTTCAACGCCAGTCCTGTTGCCTGCGTCAACAGCAGAAACCGCAGCAGGGGCAAGTCGAAAGCAGCCGTCGCTGCGGCAACTCTCAGCAGCTTTCCTCGCTCACCCGTACCGAGTGCTGCGCGTGCCGCCTGCCGTGTACCGCCTGGACACGTTTACCGTTGTCGACGTCATCGAGCAGGTCACGAGCCACCTGGGCGGCGGAAACGAACGTGGCCTGCCTTGCGCTCTGTGGTCAACGAATGTACCGTGCCCTGGCTTTTCTTCTGCTGTGGACAGCTCTCCTTCGTGGTGCAGTCGCCATGGCGATGAGAAGCGTCCGCAGCTGTGGTGGCTTGTCAGCGGTGCTTCCGGCGAGGTGTACACGCCGCAGTGGCGCCTGCTGCCAACGCTGGCCGACACCACACTCAACAACCATCTACAGCAGCGCGGCCTCACCG
Source organism: Crithidia mellificae (assembly GCA_002216565.1). NCBI lineage: Eukaryota > Euglenozoa > Kinetoplastea > Trypanosomatida > Trypanosomatidae > Crithidia > Crithidia mellificae. Next base: position 7,356 of record MDUD01006596.1, on the reverse strand, counting down.
CAGAGGGCAATTTGAAAGTGGCACAGCAGCCGCTGCCGTGGCTGACGGTGTCCGCGGGCCGACTGCTGCTGCAGGAGCGTGCGCGGCTGCGTTTGGTGTGGTGCCGCAGCGCAAGTCCGTCTCCGGCAACCTCTTTAGCAGGCTTGTTCGGCGGTGCTGCCGTGTCTTACGCCTCTGACGCGGGTGACGTCTGTCTCTGGGTGAGTGGTGGGCTGCGAGTGGTGCACAACGAACGGATTGGAGACGAAACAAGAGCTGTTCTACCGGCCTACGCGGCTGGAGAGCAGCAACCGCAGCGGGTAGAGTCAACGAAGAGCCGTGCTGCTTTGGTGAGAGAAATGCGTGCGGCTGTGCCAACACCGCCGCCCGCGCGTGGCGACGCCGTCGCATCACCAAAGCCCTCGCTGCACCGACGCCGCTCACTCGTTCCGCTTGCGAGTGCCGCCTCAACACCCGTAGAACCAGCCCCCGTTCCTCTAATTAAATCTTTCTATCAGCTTTTCACCTCCCACTTCCTGAGTCAGCGCGGCGCGTCCTGTGCCAGCGCGTGTAGGGACGATGCACGAGGGGGCAAGGGTCAGCCCGAGTGGAGAGTGGATGTGGACGCGACAGGTGCGGCGTCTGCAATGACGGGCGCGTGTCGCGTCTTCCACACCGCCACGGAGCTGAGTGACCACCGAGTGTGGCTGCTTGGTGGGTGGTGCGCGGTGGATCGGAGCGACGGCACCACCACCACCACCACACCGCCGTCACAGCCCCCGCCACGCCGGCTGCTCTCCGCGACCCCGAATTTGTACCCTGACAAATCTGCCGTGTCTCCTTCGGCGGCCCTCGGCTTGGTGGAGCGGCGCCGCAGCGAGGTGCGCCATGCCACCGCAACCCCATCCACAAAAACAGCAGCTGCGACGGCCACGCAAGACGTGATAAGTGAAACGCTGCAGTGGTGCACGACGGTGAGCTGCGTACGGCGCATGGCGGACGGCACACCCGCGCCGCCGGTGGAGGTGGCGGCTGGCGCGCCGCGGCAGATGGACGTTGATGGCGACGACACTGCAGGTTTTGTGCCCGTGCCTGCACCGCGCATCGCCGGCCACGTCGCGGCAGCATGCGGCAGTCGCCACGTTCTTCTCTTTGGCGGGTTGGTAGTAACGGACGCCGAAAATGACGACTACCACACCACAGCACCGCCCTCGAAACTCGCCTCCGTCGTTGCCGCCACCGCGGACTTGCATCTATACGACACCGTGCAGGGTGTGTGGACACGACGGCCGGCGGGGCATCGGTGCCACGCGCAGAGGCAGGAGTGGCCGATGGCGCGGTACGGCCACAGCTGCGCTGCGATCCCCGGCACCGGCGGCACCCAACCCCAAAGTTACTTTATCTTTGGCGGTGCGTGCACCGACATCAGCCCCAGCCCCCGCAGCGAAATTGACGGCACGGCGTCCGCAGTGGAAAGAGCAGGACCGCAACAGCACGCCAGTGCCACACTCGTGCCGGCGGAGGAGCTGCTGTGGATTTGGACGCCACTTTTGCGCTCAGATGGTCGAGCGGAGTGCGTGTGGCGACGTGTGCAGATGCCGAGCGACGGCACATCGTTCCTCGCGGGGCGGTTCCTGCCGCAGATGGCCGCGCTCCCGGCCGCAGACGTGCTGCGGTCGGCCACGTTCGGCGCGGTAAACGAGAAAACGAGCAGCGTGTATCTTGCGCAGGACGAAGGCAACGGGCACGCGTCTGCTTTTGCGGCAGGTGCGGATGCTGGGCTGACGTCGCTGGTGCTTTGCATTGCTGGTGGGATGACGGCCGCCACTACACGCAGCCGCGGCAGCACGGCAGAAAGCGGTGACGCATCGAAAGACAAAGGTACAGTAGACGGACAGAAGGACAAAGACGCTGGTTGGAGTGCGCAGGATGCGTTTCGCCGGTATGTGGAACCGTGGCTGCCGCACCCGTCTGAAAACGTCACAGCTGTGCTCCTCACCTCGATGTGTGAGCGACCAATGCTTCTTTAATGCAAAAAAAAATTTACGCTGTTTTCCCATCTCTCCCAAGGGTCTGATGATGTGCTCATTACCTTTTTCGTGTTTTGTAATCCTCAAATGTATTTTTTCGAAATGAATCAATAGCAAACTCCGAAAGAAAAAAAAAAAAGTCAACGCTCCCCAGCTCGCGTCGCTGATTTGACCATAAAGTAGAAACTATGCTGGAAAAAGAACAAATGCTATTGCACCTTAAGCTTTCCTATAGCTGAACGTAACTGCGATGGTAACTACCTAAATGTTTTGAATGCTGACGCACTAGAAGAAAAAATTTAAAATGTGAGTGTTTTAATGTGCTCTCCAGCAGTGCTTTACTTGTCGAACACTCTATTCTTCTCTGCTTGTCTTCACCGTTAATATGTATGTTTTCTCTGACACCCTCCCTTTCTAACTTTGCTAAGGATCTCACACGCACGCGCGCTGAGACTGAGGTAGCTCTGTTTGCGCGGTCAAAACGTTTCTCTTCACATAATTTAGAAAGTGTTTGGTTTGCACAGAAACTTTATCGAGAGAGTCAGTGCCGTTAAATCAGTCGCAGAGCCGTGTTGTGTTGCGTGTGACGTTGTTCTTGTTGATAGAAAAAAACGCGCTAAGCTTCGGTGCACTCCAATTTGGAACATGGCGTCATCCTTCCGCTTTCCGCGTGCCGTGCTGGCGCTGCTTGTGCTCACCTGGGCCATCGGTTTGTCATGCCAGCTCGCACCGCTGCATCACGCCGCCGCCGCCGCGGACGCGGACGCCAAGGCGATCCAGTCCATCCTGAAACTGCCGGAGGACGACTTTTACGGCGTGCTGGGCCTCAGCGAGGCAGGCGAGGACGCCACGGAGAGTCAGATCAAGAGCGCTTTCCGCCGACTCTCCCGCAAGTACCACCCGGACGTGGTCTCTGGCGGTGACGAGGATGCCGTTCGCCAGGTGTACCAGCGCATCCAACGCGCCTACGAGGTCCTCGGCGACCGACGCAAGCGCCGTGTGTATGACATTTTAGGTGTGGACGGGCTCAAGAAGCTGGAGCAGCCACAGCAGCAGCAGCAGCAGATGAACCCATTCTTTGCGCTCTTCGGTGGTGGCGGCCAGGCCGCCTCCGACCGCGGGCAGGACAAGGAGCTGCTCATGGTGGTGCCGCTCGAGGATGTGTACAAGGGCGCCACGCACACATTTCAGTTTGCGAAGCGGAAGATCTGCCGCGCCTGCCACGGCAGCGGGGCACGCAGCAAGGAGGACGTGGTGAAGTGCCCGCACTGCAAGGGTAGTGGGCGGTTGGTGCAGCGCGTGCAGATTGCGCCGGGGTTTGTGCAGCAGATGGAGCAAGTCTGCGGGCACTGCAAGGGCAAGGGCACACACGTGGCGCACATGTGTCCGGTGTGCCGCGGCAAGGCGGTGGTGTCGGGTGAGACGGCGCTCAGCGTGGACATCGAGGAGGGCCTGCCGGAGGGCCACGTGCTGAAGTACGAGTTAGAGGCGGACCAGACGCCAGGGCAGGTGCCGGGTGACGTGCTGCTGACGGTGACCACTGCCCCGCACGCCCTCTTCACGCGCGAGGGCAACGACCTGTACATGAATGTGACAATCACGCTGAAGGAGGCACTGCTAGGGTTTGAGAAGGTGTTTGAGCACCTGGACGGGCACGAGGTGACGCTGCACCGCAGCGGCGTCACGCAGTACGCCCAGCAGGTACGCATCGCTGGCGAGGGCATGCCGCGCCACCACGTGCCCTCAGAGCACGGCAACCTCTACGTGACCTTTAACGTGGAGCTGCCACAGTCCCTCACCGCGGAGCAGCGGGAGCTTTTTAAGAAGCACTTTGGCTGAGAGCAGATGATGCCGCAGCTGCGTCGTTGACCTGTTGCCCGTCATGTTTGCTGGGTGCTCCCCCCCTTTTTTTACTTGTCCCAACCCTCGACTGACGTCTTTGCGGAGAAGCAGTGTGTCTCGCTTGGGTGTGTTGAAGGCAAGAAGAGGAGAAGATGACGTTCGTGCTGGCGAGAAAGTATTGGATAAGAAGTACGCTCTCTTGTTTGCTGCGTTTAATCTGCGGTGTAAAGTGAAATTTGGTCGTGATGTAATATCCTACGCTATAAATGCCAGAACAGAGTCGCTGGGCTTGCGCTCTTCGTTTGCAATGGCTTCTGAAATGTTTCCTTGGTCTTGTCGAGTTGTCACTCTCTTTGCAGGTGATCCCGTGCGTGACAATATCTTTTTTTTTCTTTTTTTATACAGATATCTAATCCTCATCAATGTGCGCAAAAGGAGTAGGAATACTAATAACAAAACAGCATGCATCTACAGAATCGGAAGTTGGGTTATATATGAGCACCTTTTTGTGCCATCTTTACGACACAGGCGGTTAAGTGTTCACACTCTAAATGATTTTTCCCTTTGAATAATATTGTTCTGTTTGTCAATTGCGACTGTCATTTCTGTCGTGTTCATGCGCTTTCTTCACGTGAATGAGCTCATCGCAGCGTGTGTAGTACCGTGAAACCATGAAGAAGTTTCCATGTCCTTTCATCTCCTTACTCTCGTCCACATTGCTTTCTTCTCCGCGCAACGCCGTTCTTTTCCGCTATACACATTCTTTTTTTGTCTTCGCCGCATAGTGTGTCTTCCTTTAGTAGTCACCGTTTTCTCTAGGATCGCTCTATTCATTATTCCTTAAGACGCTTTAGCATATACAAAGGTTTTTTTTGTACGGGGATGCTTTCCGTCGGTTAGATTATTGTGTATCAGCTTCACTGGTGCTTTCCGTCTCCTTCCTTAGCTCTCAATTGCCTTCTAATCGCACACGCTTCGCCAAGCTTTTTTTGTACGGTTAGCAGTGCTTTCTTCTCTTGCTGTGTTTGTAGTGCTTAAGTTTTAAAATTAAAAAAAAATATAACATCTTTTTATTTTTCCTATCTGTTTAACGCACTTCTAGTAGTCGATCGTCTTTTTCTTTCTTTTGACAATTTTATTGTCGTTGTGCTTCTTTGTCTTGTTCACCAGTTGCGGCAAACAAACACACACACACACGCACTCACACAAGCAACTTAAGCAGGCAGGCACCTCATGCGGTCCCAGCTGGATGGCGTTACGGGGCCTGGCTCCCCGCTTACCTCGCACAAGCGCTTCCTCACCTTTAACCGCCACAGCGGCTCCTTCTGGTTCATCCGACGTGATGTGATGCAGAAGAACGTGGAGGTGAACCACGACACAACGCTGTGGGTGGACATCGAGGGCGAGAGCACCGCGGACCGACGCGCGTTGCTCGGGTCGCTGCCGTGGCGCGTGCCGATCCCGCCGGCGGTGCTGGATGCGGTGGCACGGCCGACGGAGAGTGATGTGGTGGAGCTGCAGCCGACGGTTGCCCACTACGCCTTCGGCGTGCTGAGCTGCGCCATCAACCCGCTGCACCGCGACGACATCGACGCGAGCGCCGCGGCGGCGGGCAACGGTGACGAGGACAGCTTCAGCGGCGAGGCCTTCGACGCCGCGCGCGGCTTTGTCTGGTGCTCTGTGCTCGCCACCGACAGCCTCATCGTCACCCTGCACGACAAGCCATTTCTCGGGTTGGAGGAGGTGGTGCGTGCGCTGGAGATGCGCGTGAACCCGGTGGACAGCGCGGCAGGCTACGAGCTGCTGAGCCCAAGCATCGTGTTGGCCACGCTGGTGGCGTACACGAGCGAGATGATGCTGCCCGACCCGACGGCGCTGCTGAGCGAGGTGGACTGCATCGACGAGATGGTGCTGCTCATCGCACCAGGTGAGCGCGATCAGCCGGACCTGCTGCGACGCGTGGCGCTGCTGCGCCGGCGCATCTCATCTTTCCGCGGCGTGCTGTACCTGAAGGAGAAGCTGCTGCGTGAGCTGGTGACGCCGTCGATGCGCGGCAGCTTCGTGTCGTGTGACATGCACCAGGTCATGCCGATTTACAAGGAGGCGCTGGATAAGAACACGCAGGTCGCCGACCGCCTCGACGACGCGCGCGACATTCTGAACCAGGCAAACCTGAACTTCGTGACCGGCGTGTCGATGCGCATGTCGCAGAGCTCGGCCAACATGGACTTCAAGATGCAGATTCTGGGACAGGTGGCCACGATTTGCCTGCCGCTGAACCTCATCGCGTCCATCTTTGGCATGAACTGCGAGGTGCCGTGGCAGTCCGACACGCACGACAACCTGCACGCCTTTTGGGGCATCTTGGGTGTGATGGTGGCTTGGATCATCATCTGCAGCATCCCGACAATCCGCGAGCTGATGCACGGCAACGCCGCCAAGGCTATCGTGCCAACGGACAACTAAAGTGGTTTATCCTGAAATGATTCTATATATATACTTTTCTTGTTTGTCTCGTCTACTTACTACTCCGCTTCGTGGTAATTTCCCTTTGACTAAAAAAAGAAAGACAAATCTTTGAAGACAAAAGTAGAGCTGAAGTGAAGCGCAACTGTTTTGAACGTGCAGGGTTTTTGCTTCTTCCTTTCCGTAGCCCAGATGCAAACCACCTCTCTCATCCACGCCTTTCAACCTTTTCTTCTTCGTCCACCTTTGCCTCTTTTTCTGCAAGCGATCCACTATTTTGGAACCCTTTTCGAGGGTTGGGCACGCTTGCTTATTCTGCCCTCGGGTGGGAGGGAGGCGGGGGTGGGCTGTTAATAAGTGCCCATCCTCAGCATATGCCCTAGAATTTAAGGGAGCGGCTTAGAGAAAGAAAAGGGGGGAGGGGGGTAAGAAAGAGGAAAAAGAGAGAACGGAAAAGTGAGGAATTTCGTGGAAAACGGCCGGTGAAAAGCGCATCGAAACAGAAAACGCTCAAAACAATTCATCTTGCGCCGCGCGTACGACACGCTTTCAAGGATGAGCAAAGGCGCAAGTGTCAAAGACGCTGCTTTTGCGTCTGTGGCACCGTTTTATTCTCGATAGCTCAAAAGTGACATGCCTTTCCATTTTAAAATCCCGAACTTATCAACACAAACCTTTTTTTTTTTTTGGCGTTTTGCTTTTTTTGATTATGGTGGTGTTATTGAACAGATGTTAAGAAAAGATGCGTCAGCCATCATGCGCGCGCCGAGCACAGAAAAGGGAGAAAAAGCACACTCGCAACAGGGTACGTCGACCAAAACTCACAGTAAACTCAAGGCTAAAAAAGGAGAAAAGTAGGTTTTATGCACCAGGTGGAAGGCGTGAAAACTCAAGGAAACGTTAAGAAACAGAGGGAAACGAATAAGATGATGCATTCCCTTCTTTTTTTTCTCGCAGAAATCTGATCAACAAAAACCGTAAAGACAGACAAAATCAAAAAGTAGCGTTTGGCGGCTGCCCGCTAGGCAGAGAGAGAGAG
>MDUD01006592.1:16141-30508 GCA_002216565.1 Crithidia mellificae | reverse complement strand
CACAGTCATCGCTCCGCGTTGAGAAACTTTAGGTTTAAGGTACCCCACGCGTGGTCAGATGTATGCAAGCAAGTCTTCGTCTCCAATGTTTCTCCACCCCTGGGTCTCCTGCTTTTTTCTTTCTTTTAAACGTAGCCTCTTTTGAGTAATTTTATAAATCTTAACAAACTTGGCAAATTTGTAGTGTTTGCTTTACAACTTAGATCGATTTTGACAACTTTGTTTGGAAGAGGCCGACTCTCCTCTGGCTCCATAAAAAGTGTCGCTTTCCTTACCGTTTTAGTGCCCTTGTCTTGGACCTGGGAACGCACATCTTCCATATTTTCTTTCGAAGGTTTAAGACGCATTGTGGAGCAATCAAAAATTCCTGAGCTCACACCTTTTACTTTTTCACCTTTCTTAGCAGCCCAGGTTTTTTAAGACAAGTGATCTCGCCTGCTGTAGCAAAGCGTTTAAAGTACAGCGACAGTCGCACACCCTTCACACAAAGTTTTGTAAAAAGCAGTTTTCGCACGAATACCCCGAAAGCGATTCCTATATGACTTTACCACCGGAATGTTTTTTTTTGTTGTATTTCCAAGAAATCATGTCGCAACTATGCAGAAGTAACCAACAGTCTTTTTATTGGACTGCCTAACGGATTAAAGTGAAGATGCAAAATTGCGTTGTGCTCACCTCTGAGGAGCGCAACGAGGAACAAGGGAAAAATGCCAACTGTCTTGCAGCAAGGTATTACGCCGTGCAGATGCTAAAAGGTTGCGCGTCCAACAATCTCCACTTTTCAACTTTTTTTTTTCAAAGTTGTCTTTCTTAAATGCAAACAACAATAATCAACAGTTTCATAAATATTTATATATATTTATTTTCAACTATCGTGTAGGCGCCTTTTAGCAATGAGTCTGCGCCTCATCGGTCTTGTAGCCGTCGGCGTAGGTGTCTACATCGTCGGATCTGTGTGCGCCGTTCAAATTTCAATCAGGCGGAAGGGTAAGTGGGAACGTCTGAAAAAAAAGTTTCCGTACCCGGTTACGAACATCGCGCATCGTGGCGGCGCTCTTTTGGGGCCAGAGAACACAATCTACACGTTCAAGCGTGGCGTCGCAGACGGCTTCTGCGACATGCTGGAGCTTGATGTTCGTGAATCCAAGGATGGGCTGATAGTGGTCTCGCACGACAAAGCACTCAGCCGTGCGTGCGGCCAGCGGTACGAAGGCGTCCTTGTTTCCGATCTTGTTGTAGGGGACGATCCTGCTGCTACACTTCCGCAGAGCTTGCGCACGATTCCGCTGGAGTTTAAAACCCGCGACATCAAAGATTACGAAGCTTCGAGCGACGTGCCGGTCGACGACACCACTAGAGTGTGTCTTCTGCGCGAAGTCTTTGAGAGCGTGCCAGATACTCCACTTCATATCGATATTAAAGACGCCAGCAAAGAGTTTGTCGCTAAAGTGCTTGACATCATCGCAGAGTACAAGCGAGAGGGCACCACGTTTGTTGGAAGCAGCCAGCCGGAGAATGAGAAGAACATACGGGCTTACTTCAAACGCCGAAAAGCTGCTGTGCGGAAACGCTACCGCATTTTCCCTAGCATCCGTGGCGTTCTTTGGATCCACTTTCTGTACTACACTGGATTACTTCCCTTTGTGCCGCTCGACTTCGACGTGCTCTCCATCCCAATCCTCACAAGCACCATGCGCGCTCAGATGATCGAAGAATTCGGATCGACCACCGCCGCTATCACAAACTTCCTTCTCACAGCTCCTACACTATGGAAGTTCCTCCAAACCCGTGGAGTTGTCGTCGTAGGTTGGGTAATCAACGACGAAGTTGATTACGAGGAGGGAATCAAACTTCCTATGAACGGTCTCATGACTGACGACCCGAGAAAACTACACAATTTTCTCAGCTCTCACAAGGATACGTCCAAGCTCATCGTTCTTGGAGCTTAAATGTAAGCCGTATCACGCCATCCCTGTTTTTTTTTGTTTTTATTTCCTCCTCCGGTCCAATTTCAGCACTCGTTAAAGCAGGCCGCTGCAATTTTTTCTTTTTTGTTTTGTTTTTTCGTCGTCCTTTTTTGTAATTCTTATCAAAAGTAATTCTATTGTATCGTGTAGCGCTTAAAACTTTTTTTTTCACTTTACTTTCTGGTTTCCCGAACCGCTCGTCAAAAATTAACATCACGCCTCTTGTTTTAATTTGTAATAAAACCAAAGCCTCAATTTGCATCGATAAATTATTAACCGTGTAACTTTTAGGTTGTAGATTTGACAGTGGTTGTGACTTACAGACCCTGATTGAGACGAAAAGTCATTCAGTGATTTAAGTAAACAAATCTTATCATGCACGTTTTCATAGTAGTGACAGTAGTGACGGCTTTTAGCATAGGGAAAAATGAGAATCGAAAAAAAAAATGTCAATTAGTTCTTTCCTATCGCATTCAACGTTCTTTATCTTACCCACCTTTTCCTTGGTTTCATCTCATCTGCATACGTGTCTTGGCATCATCCTCTTTAGCTAGGGTTTTATTTTTTTTCTTTTCTACTGCTCTTACACTGAGGCCATTCTTTTCTTTGCTGCAAACCTCTTCTCTCTTCTGCTTGCTTCTTCATCTCAGCCTGCTTGCTTTTTTTTTTTTTTTAANGTTGTTTTACCTTTCGGTTTTCTTCTCCTCTCTCTGGTTCTCAAGATGAAAGTCTCTCGTTCAATGCTTGTTGTTGCTTCTGGCTCGTTGCTAGGGATCGCCATGCTGATTCTTGCTGACGGCGCCGTCATGGGGGCGCGAGTAAATCTGAAGTACAATTTTCTGATGTGGCTTCCTGCTTTAACGGCACTGATGGGAACGTTTGTCCTCTTATTTGTTGATCCAGTGTACATTCTCACTCCAGACGCCGACATGGACGACGAAGACTCTGTGAAAAAAGCCAAGAGCACATTTTTTGTGGGCACTCTTCTTTTGTTCACTTCCATATGTCTGGCGGTGTGGAAAGCTGTTGATCCATACGGCGACAGCGGTGCCGTGTGGGCTGGTGCTGCTCTTCCCATCGCCTCTTTAGTTATTCTGCTAATGAATGTCGCTCTTTTCAGCGCTCGGAGCCACCGCGACGACGGTTTCTGAACAAAATACTACTCTCAAATTGACAGCACAAATAAGGGAGAGAAGAGCATAATAAGCTTGACGTTTCTATTTTTGATGGGAGCACGTTGTGCAATGTATTTAAGTTGTTTATGCTCAATTTATGTTAAAACATAAAATGTTTCTTTTCTCCTGTGGGGTAATGCTAAAGGCGCGTCCTTATTTTGTTTCTTATTTATCTCTTCCAGTCGAACTCACAGGTGGGGTTTTTCGGTCAAAGGGCAACAGTTCGAGAGTTGAAAAAGGCCGTGCGCCTTTCTGCTTCTTTTGTATCCTGTATTGCCTCCTTCTTCGTCGCGACTACTATCGCGTAAAAGCCACCATCTCAACCCTCCTCATCCTCATTTTCTTGTCTTCCATTCTTGCTTTACTAAATGAACATTTTTTCTTTCCACTGCTCACATCGCTCAAATTTCTTCCAAAAAAGCGTCATTAAAGGTGGTGCTGATTCTTTCAGCCACCGAACGGGGTTAGAATCAAGAGCAAAAACTCACATCAGCTGTAAGGGAATTACATAAAATCACATTGGACAAGAAAAAAAATGAGCTCATCAAATACAGACGGTCAAGTGTCACCTGAGCACTTGAAGTCAATGAAATCTGCTATTCACACTTTTCTACAGGACACCCACGTGTACGACTCGATTCGAGACATTGTCGACACTTATGTTTCACAGCATGAAGGCGAAAACGTAGCACAAGACAACCCCAGCGAGATCATGCGGATTGTGCGTGAAAAAGGCGTTCTACAAGAGCTGGTGTCTCAAATACAAACACGCTCTGTCATTGCAGGCGCAGGGGCGCCAACGGTGCCGAACGACGGGCGTTTCTATTTACTAGTCCGCCTCAACGGAGGACGGGCTTTTGTCGACAACGTGGACGTCGCGCCTTCCACGGCAGCGAAGCGATCATTAGTGTTCGCCGCCCATTTTGGTAGTCAGCGGTTCAGATCGGCGCTGAGGCCTTGCACTGTTGACCCAGGGTTTGACGACGAGTTTCTCTTCGAGGTAGACGCAACCACCTTCGGCTTCAACGACACCGACCTCATCGAGGTCTCAACGCCTTTTCACATTGCGGTTCTGCGCGAGGATTCTCAGCTCAATGTGGCTGAGCTGCTTGGAGAAAACGTCATCGACTGGCGAAGGGTTCTGAAAAGCGGGTGCGTAGGTTTGACTGTGGAGCTGTGTGGCAAGAACGCCGGTGTGCCTGCCGGCATCGTGGACCTGCAGCTGGAGCTTGTGGCGAAGAAAAGAATACGGTACAAAGAGGACGATATTGCGGCTCGCGTGGAGCAGCAGCGGGTAGCCGTCACGAATGCCGACCGCGAGTTCCTAGTATATACCCGGCGATGGTGGTCCGAATACCAGGGCCTCCGCCCAACACACAAGGAGAGGAAAGTCAAACTGTTTGCTTCCACGACCACTGGTAGAATGGTCCCAGTGACGCACTTTGTTTCTCCCATGCAAGCTGAGTTCGGCATTGACTCTCCACAAGACGCAGCTCGTTTCGTGTCGCTTCTGCGTGTCACTTCAGATGCGTTAGACCCCGTTAATCCGCTCAACGCAGAGACCAATACGTGGTTGAGTCCCTTTATCTTTATGGCGCAGCGCCAGGGCCACAGCTGCAACCACGCCGCGCTACTCTGTTCGCTTCTGCTTGGGTTTGGCATGGATGCATACTGTGCGATGGGTAGTTGTCAAAACGGCGATCTCGGCGTCTTTGTCGTGTCAAGAACTGTTGACGCGCGCGGCAGCGTCACGGCAACAGTATGGAATGCCACGACCGGGGAGCGCTCGCCGGCGCAAGAGCAGGTGACATTTTCCACTATCGACTGCCTGTTCAACAACAAATCTTTCTACGCCAACTGCCAACCGTCGACGAACATTGCATCCGTCTCGTTTGACTACAACAACGAGGAGTTTTGGAAGCCGCTGAACGTGCTGAAGCTGCGTATGGTGCCGCGCTACCCATCAGCTCCGCTTTTGTTCGAGACAACGGATCCGCTTGCGATGGAGCGGGCGTTGGACTTGAAGGTGCGAGCAGCTGTGGCGGCATACCGCGACGCCTTTGGTGTTACGACGGCGTTCGACAACACCGTCTCGTATGTCCTTTCGCAGGCGCTCGTGCTGTACGAGCGTCAACAAAGCGAGGGCCGGCCGGAGAACTTTGCTTTTTTTCAAGATTCAGTTAAGGGGACGCTTGGAGCGGGCAAGACCTTCAAGGCCATTCCGATCAACGTTTCGTACCTTGACGAGAGCAGCGTGATGGACGTTGTGCGGGCCACCAGCGTCGGCAAAGAGATTCTCGACACAGTAGCTGAAAACGCAAAGTTTGCTGTCCGTGTCAAGGTGTTCTGCTTTCCAGAGCGCGTCTTTTCGGTATGGGTGATGGCGGCGGTGTACTACAGTGCGGGTAACCTTCAGTAAGGATTGCTGCTCTACCGTCGAAGTGCGCTGGAATCGAGCGTTTTCTTTTTCTTCTTCACTGCACAAATCTTGTTTCTTCTCCTTCAGGAGTGTCAGAGCTCGCTCATTGTTTCACATGCATAGATACAGTACCATTGCAAACAAATACAATATATAACGCAACAAAAATAAAAGTGGTTGTTAATTGCTTTTTCGTTGTTGGCCCAAGAGCAAGTAACGTTCTACGTGCTCTAGCTCTTAAGAAATCTGTGGGAGGTAATTTGCAGCTAATCGACTTTGCGAGCGATTATTTTGTACATGACGGTTAGAGCAATCTGCCCTTATCAATTAGTGGTTTTTTTTTGTTCGGCGTTCTCCCTTTTGTTTTGTGCTTTTCTGAACCATCTGCGCACCAATCAAGTGGCTAGATAGGTATTAAACTGAAATTGGTTGTGTGTTTTCACAATTGCTTTTTCCGCAGAACTAAATTGCCTTTACAGCAAGGAGTGCGCTGGATTTTAAGGCCTTCGTCCGTCTTTTTTCTATTTATCAAGTTTCTCTCTACTACTATCTTCTGTTTTCTTTCTGATTTTTGACCACTTTTAATGCCTTTGCAAATCGCGGCTTTTCCTCGTTTTGACAATAACAACAATATTGTTCACAGTTTTTGCTTTTTTTGGTATTCCTAACAAACACTTAGGAAAAATAAAAAGGAAAGAGAAACGTACAATTACCTCAATTCAACATATTGGCTTTTTGACTATATATTCTCTTGCATATCTTATTAATATAACTATTTTTGTTTTTTTTGCTAAGATCGCATTCATAAGATACACACTCACAGAAGCACACACGCTTATACACCCTCCAGATTTTTATCACTTTTCTGCTTTGTTGTTGCGACACACATTTGACCGTTTAACATCTGTCTAACTTTTTTTTTTCTCTTCTCGTAAATCGATCAAAACTAAAAATGCGCCGTTTCACAAGCGTTTTCTTATCCAGGTGTCTCGCTGCCTCCTCTCACGGCGGCTTCCTTTTTAACCGGCAATGCACGCCAGTTGCTTTCGCATGCAAGGTGCGAGCGCTGTCCTCCACCGCATGCATGTATCAGGCTGCTGCTGCCACCGGGGATGCTGCTGCTGCTACGCCTAATGCCCCGTTGTCCTCGACGGAGCATGACGTGGTCATCACCGACGGCAAGGGCGAAAACGTGGAAGTTGCTCCGCTGAATACCTTTGCTGAGCTGCCCGGCGCGCCAGACTGGCTCGCGCGCGGTTTGCAGTCCCTTGAGTATCCTTCCACGACAGACATCCAGAAGTTCACCATCCCGCTGCTGGCGGACGGGCACGATGTGATTGGACTTGCCCCGACCGGCTCCGGCAAGACCGTTGCCTTTGCGGTACCTGCGCTGCGCAACTTCCAGCGGAATGCTGATGGCTCGCCTTCCGTTCTCGTGCTTGCCCCGACGCGCGAGCTGGTGCAGCAGACCACCAAAGTCTTCTCAAGCCTTTCGCAGGGGCAGGTGCGCATTTGTGAGGCATACGGTGGTGCTCCGCGTGATCAGCAGGCGCGCCAGCTGCACAGAGGCTGCGACGTGCTGGTGGCCTGTCCGGGGCGGCTGAAGGACTTTTTGCAGGCCGGGGACGTATCCATCAAGAACCTGTCGTTCCTGGTCTTCGATGAGGCTGACCGACTTCTAGACATGGGCTTCCAGATCCAGCTGGACGAGATCCTCACATACATTGACTCCTCCGTGCACCCGCAGACGATGATGTGGTCGGCGACGTGGCCGCACGCGGTGCAGGCGCTGGCGCGCAACTACCTCTCTGACGACCGCGTTCTCATTCGTGCGGGGACGGCCGGTACCGGGCTGCAGGTGAATGAGCACATCAAACAGACCATCTTTTTTTGCAGCAGCTTTCGCGACCGTGTCGAGAAGCTCGGCGAACTAGTGGAGAACGGCACCATTGACGACAACAACGATAAACTCATCATTTTTGTTGAGCGTCAGTCGGACACGGAGAACACGGCACAGGCGTTCAGCCATCGCCTCGGCATTGACTCCCGCTACGTGGGCACGCTGCACGGCGGCCTCTCCCAGCGCCTGCGTGATCGAGTGATGGGGCAATTTAAGAACAACTACATTCGGTTGTTAGTGGCCACTGACGTCGCGTCTCGCGGACTGGACATCCCCGATGTGACGTGCGTGGTCAATTTTCAGGCTCCAAAGAACATCGACAGCTACTGCCACCGCATCGGACGCACGGGGCGTGCGGGACGCAGTGGAAAGGCGTACACCTTCCTCGGGCCGCAGGATGGCAGCATCGCCGCCGACCTCGCCGACTACCTGGAGCGCTGCAACACCGACGTCCCGCCAGAGCTCACGGAGCTTGCCGAGTCGTACCGCCAACGTGGCGGCGGCTTTGGCGGCCGCTCCGGCAGCCGCGGCCGTGGTCGAGGCAGGGGTGGCTTTGGACGCGGCAACGGCGGGTACGGCGGCGGCGGCGACCGCCAAGGCCGCGGCAGCGCTGGGTCTGGCCGCTTTAACTCTCGGCAGAGTCGCTCAGGCTCTAACGACTATCTGAACAGCGATCCTTTAGATTGGTAGAGCGGCGCGTTTTTTCATTTCCCACTCTTTACGTTGTCTTGCTTCGTGGTTTTGAGGGCGTGCGCTCGACAAATTGAACCATTTGTGAAACAACGGTGCAGGGAAACCGCCAGTGCAGCTCCTTGTGTCTTTTAGTCTGTTATGAGTGTGCGTACGTTTTACTGCTCTACACATCAATAGATATGTCAAGATGTGCTTTGCGGCGTGTAAAGAATCCCTTTTGTCTCTTTTCTTTTACACTCGTACAACTTACTCGAAGGCAACAAACAACAGAATCCCTTTTGTTTTTTGTTTCTCGCCGCTGCCAACATACACGAGCTGCGTCAGAAATCGAACAAAAAGAGATTTTGTTTTCACAACTTGCGCAGCATCCCTGGGATTAAAACCAATTAAGTTGCTTTCTAACGGGAATCAATTTGTTGATCGCTTATGCATTACATCCTAATGCTCTTCTCAACACTTTGGTTCCGGGGGAAAAAAAAGATGAAGAAAAGAGCGCCTCCTTTTTGTTTTCTTCATCTCTGCCAAAGACTTTACTGCACCACGCGCGCGCAAGTTTCTTTGTAAGATTTTAGTTCACTTTGGGCAAGGCCTTGGCACTTAAGCCCTTCGTGCGGCAACAAATGAGGCACACTCCGAAGCTTAATGCCCTTGCGTAACTAAGACTGTACAGCAAGCCAGTTTATTGTTCCGTTCGAGACGGTGTTCCCGTTAAAGCGCGTGGCCCACATTCTTTTTTCATGTCTCTCTTTTCTTCTTTTTTCCCTCTTAACATGTTGTTTTCCTCTTCACAAACACCATTTTTTTCTCCTTTACGCAATGGTATTCTGTATGGCTTTTTTTTCTGGTCTTTCCAATTCTGAGTGTAAGTTAATGATAAGAACAAAAAAAGGACAAGAAAAGGGTAGTAAATAGAATTTTAAAGTAGTGCCAAGGAGCGCATGACACATTTCTCAACATTGACTCCTGTGAAGTTCAGTGCGTGGAAGCTCTTGCGTTTTCGGAAGCTTCAGCGTGGTGCTCAAAGCCCCACTGCTATCCGTTCAGGAGAGGGAAATAAAAGTGCGGCGTTTTCTGCACTGATGCGCACGCCAAATCGAGGTGTTTTAAGTAGACGGCTTGCCTGCTTCCAACGTTCTCTTGTGCCTGAAATTTGGGTTTTAGTGTGTGCATTAACTGTATACCAGCACAATGCCCGAGTGATGTCAGAAATCCGCCGAAAGTACGATTTAATCAGCTACAATTTCCCATTCATTTCTTTTGTCCCTTCTTCCTCATGTTTGTGCTAAACTGACGAATTCACTCCATTCTATTTTCATTGAAAAAACGATGCGTCTTGGTTTTAATAGAAAGCACCAGATTAAAGTACACATTTTCTTTTTTTTTGCTTCTGCGGTGAGTGCAAGTGCATAGAAGGGTCGCCTCTTGTTTTCCCCGTTTCGTGTTTCACCTTATTCGCACACTTGAAAAAGCACTACTACTCTCACTTGAGTTCTTTCAACTCTGCTTCTGCCCTAGTGGTAAAATAGAGCGAACGAAAGAGAAACTCGAAGAATAGAAAGAGGGGAAAAAAAACAACCAAGACCATCATGGCGAAAATTATCGGGCATTCCGACGAGGAGCTGCGCCGCGCCGCCAACGCGCTCGCAGAGGGAAAGCTGGTTGCCATTCCGACCGAGACGGTTTACGGCCTGGGCGGCAACGCGCTCATGGAGAGCGCGGCGAAGAAGATTTACGCCGTGAAAGGGCGACCCGCGACGGACCCGCTGATCTGCCACGTGGACTCCCTGGACCGGGTGCGGCAGATGTGGGATCTCGAGTGGGACAAGGAGTCGGTGAATTTGGCGTGCGCGATTGGGTCGGCCTTGTGGCCGGGTCCGCTGACGATTGTCTGCAAGGCCCACCCATCTATTCCGGACTGCGTGACGGGCGGCTCTGGCTTCATTGGCGCGCGCATCCCCAACAATGCCATCACGCTGAGGCTGCTGTCGATGGTGGACTTCCCGGTGGCGGCGCCGAGTGCCAACACCTTTGGCCACGTAAGCCCCACCACGGCGCAGCACGTCTACGACGACCTCGCGCCGCGCGATGCGGAGCTGCTCATCATCGACGGCGGGCAGTGCGCCATTGGCATCGAGTCGACGGTGGTGAAGGTGGAGTCGCGGGACTTGGCGCTTGTGCTGCGCCGCGGCCGCATTACGGTCAGCATGATCCATCGCGCCATCGCGGACAAGTACCCCAACACGCGCGTTGAAATTCGTGACACGCGCATCATGTGCGGGCCAACCAATGCGCCGATGGCGAGCCCCGGCCAGCTGCTCACGCACTATTCCCCGCGTGTGCCGTCCTCGCTGTTGACGCCCGGCAGCCTGGCGGCGCTCTCGCCGTCCGCCGACGCCCCTGTCTACGTACACCGTGGCGGCGAGGTGGTGCCGCTGCGCGAGACCATCGTGCTCGATTTTAACGGTTATCTCGCACGTTTCAAGGGACAGTGCCTGTCGTACAGCGATCTCAGCCCCAATGGCAACCCGGAGCAGGGGTGCTTCGCCGTTTTTGACGCGCTGCGGGCTACCGAGTCTGTGGCCGGAGCGAAGAGCGTTGTGTTTCCGTTTGTGTCGGAGTGGCCGCACGACGCCGAGAACGAGGACCTGCTGGAGGCGGTGGAGGACCGCCTGTTCCGCGCTGCGTCCGGCGTGACGGCGGTGCTGACAAACGACGCCTCCGCCTCGAAGCTGGCGTAGCCACACTTGAAGGCCACACATGACACGAGGCGGCAAAAAGGGACTTGTCCCGAGACACCAACTACAATCATTCAAACTTCCAGACAACACACGCTACTTGCACAGCTTACCTTACAGGAGTATTTGCGCCTGCGCGCCGTGAAGAACTCTTTAAAGCAACCTTTTTCTACTCTATTGCGCTGTTTCTTTCATTCCACCGACTTTTAATTTAACGCGAATAAGGACGCCTGTTTTTTTTCTTGTATAGCTCCACATAAGACAAAAAATTAAAACTTTGAAAGCACTACTTCGTTTAGATGGTGACCATGTGATCAGAGACAATATCCAAAAAGAGTTTAAGGCTGTGAAGTGTGAAACTTCTGAATAAGCAGAGCTTGGGTTCAAGCTTCTCTTCCAATATGTAACTTACTCACGAGGCAGAGTTTGTCTATCATGAAAGCGCCAACCAAGGCTTTGTGAAGTATTGACTCGCTATCAAAACTGGTAGCTTGAACCTTAAAAAACAGTTTAATATCTTTTTTTTTCTGTTTTTGTGTTGCCAGCACACAACTTGTTTTCTCTCTGCTCCCTTTCCGTCTTTTCTTTAATTCAACGATTCCATAAACGTGCATTTTAATGTTTCTGCTTCGCAACTTCCGCCCTTTTTTTTGGTACTAACTTGCCTAATCTTCTATTTTCAAAAAGTATGTAGTTGAGTTTTTTGTTGACGAAAAAGTAATCACCATGACCTCTTTCCATCCGCGCGATGCCTTCATCCTGCACCAGGAGCAGATCCAGCGTATGAACGAAGGCGATGAGGTGGACACGTCAGAGGAGCAAAAGGTGCAGATTGACCTGCAGCGCATCACCGACAACGAGTCCACCGCCGTGGTGACCTTTTCTCATGAGGACCACACCCTCGGCAACCCGCTGCGCCACGTGCTGATGCAAAGCGCCGCGGTGACAAGCGCCGGCTACGCCATCCCGCATCCGCTAGAGCCGAAGATGCTGTTGCACGTGCAGGCGTCCGACTACGCCGTGGAGGCGGTGGCGAACGGCTTGGAGCGACTAGCCGCCATCTGCGATGAGACGATTGCCAGCTTCGACAAGTGCATGGTGGAGCAGCACCGCCTCGCCGTTTCTGCTCAGGAGGAATAGGGCAGGCACACCTACCGTCCCGTCCCGCTCAGAGACACTGGAAGATGAATGAGGGGCAGGTGTGTGTAGTTCTGTTTCTTCTTCTTTGTTGACGTTGTTACAGATATATATATTTTTTGTTTTGAACCGCTTCGTTTAATTCTAATAAGCCGGCCGCGCATAAATTCCGTTTCACCCGCAAGGAAGACAAAAAAAGAAATTCTTGTCACTTAAACCATAAGAATGCTGTGCACAAGGCGAACTACCTTAATTTGGATTGATTCCGTCAAGAGCGCGCAACACACAAGGGTTATCAAGCAGCCTTCATGTCAGAGTTTTACCGTGAGCAATCTTGGCATGACACTTTACGGTCCTTGAAGTCGGCGACATAATATCATGTTTAGAACGGAAATCGGGCCTTTTTTTGTTGCGGTTGCACGTTCTGAATGAGTCTGAATAAAGGACCAGCTACTCTGCGTCGCAAGCGAAATTAACTCTCGCATCTCTTTTTCCTTTCGCGGCGCTTGCAATCACGTCAAAACCCACCCTATTTCGTGCAACTTTAGATTCTTGTTTCTCCCCTTCATTAAATGTTCGTTTTTTTTTTTGAAAAGCGTGAAACACTTCACTTTCGGTGACACATCAGCAGCGACGGAAGCGTACAAGCAATACCTTAATTTCCCACCACTCTGCACGCACACACCCTGTGTTTCTCTCTGGTGTGCATTTTCTTGGCAGAGTGTGCTGTTGTGTGCACCTCACACAAACACAGACACAGACACACACACACACACACAGCGACACAAGACATCTTCATTGCTGTCTTCCGTAATAGCACAACATGCGGTCTTCCAATAATGCGCAAAGCCCTCCAGATCAATTGTCTGGGGCCAAGAACGAATCGCTTTCAGTGCGAATTACTTCTGCATTGCGTGCTCGAGCAGAGGACGATGTAATGTTTGCTCTTCTTTCTCACCCGTCACTGGAGGCAAGTGCAACATCTTTAGAGAGCAGCCTCGATGGTGCTGCACAAATTCTGGTGACAAAGCGCATTTGGTATCGATTTGTACTCCTGCTACAGCACCACCTCGCCTGCGCACCACTGAACCCTCCTTCTTGCAGTGCAAGTTTGACTTTTAAGGAAAGCGACAGCGGCGTCAACACCGCCAAGAGGAGCACGCCTGATCTTCGTGCCCGCTGCGATGTTGGGCTGTACTGTAGTGAGACTTTCTACGCGTGCCTGGTAGAGAGCGCCTGCCTTTTCCTGGGGCTTTCGTTCTGTCTTTTCCGCCCAGATGACCCGCCGCTGCGGCGAGCGCGGCTGGAGGAGCGACGACAGCCGCGCCACAAACTGGACTTGCCGTCGATTGCGTCTCTGCTGCAGTCCGCGATGGATGCAGCGCTGCCGCGGGAGGAAGACTGCAAGGCAAGTGTCGTGAAGCATGCATCGCAACGACACACCGACTGCCTAACAGAGACGCACTCTGCCGCACGGGAGCTGGATGATGACACTCTTGCGTACTTCATGCACACCTCCGGCTCCACCGGCGACCCAAAGTGCGTCGTAGCCTCACGAGCGAATTTACACGCGTACCTGCGCAACTTTGTGCACTGCCGCGACGGCCTCGGTGTCTCCGTGGACACCCCGTGCCGCCTCTTCTGCCTCTCCTCCCCCTTCTTCGACCCCTCCATTGGCGACATGCTCACCGTGCTGTGCACGCCCAACTGCACCTTCTACACGTGCAGCCAGGCAAGCCTGCTGAATGGGAGGGTGGCGGCGCTCATGGCGGTGGCGCGGCCGACGCACGTCGTGAGCACGCCGGCGGTGTGGCAAACAGTGTCCGTTGAGGCGCTGCGCCGCCACGCGGGTCTCTCGTCGCACACGCAACTCTGGCCCATGAAAGTTTTCCTCGGAGGCGAGAAAATGCCCCAGGCGCTTATTACGGCGTGGGCCAGCGAAGTGGAGCTGTACAACGTTTACGGTGTAACGGAAGCAACCATCTATCAGTCCGTGCGCCGCGTGCATGCCGGGACCTGCGCGGTAGACGTGACCTGTGGTGCGGGTGTCGGGACGCGCATCGCTGTTGACCTGACGGTGTCGAAAACTGCATCCTCTGTTGAGGACGCAGGTGAAAGAAAAGAAAAGGGCAGTGAGGTGGAGGGCAACGGCGACGGCTTCGGCGAAGTCGTTCTCTACGGCGATCAGGTCTGTTGCGGGTACGCAGATGATGTAGACCTCGCGGGCAGTGAGACGGCCGCCCCTACCCCTGCTGTTGCGTCGCCTTTCGGCTACGACGCTGCGGCAAAGATGCGCTACTTCCGCACCGGGGACATTGGCAGGTTGATAACGCCCCATGAA